>JACDRQ010000844.1:0-17615 GCA_013841215.1 Hycleus cichorii
CGAGCGCTCTACCATCTGAGCTACGCCCCCTGTTATTTGATAAGAAATTCATCAAAAAAATCGATTTAACAACTGATCTAAATCACAAAAAGGTGTGGTACTCTTCATATACAAAATTCAACACGTTCTTAACTTCGCGGTCGTTTGCCTTGAGCGAGTGAAAGTACCGTTACGGTCATTCAAAATTCTACAAACACTCCACCATAATGGCATTGAAATGAATTTACTGCAAATTATCTATCGATTAACGAGTTATTAATCTTATTATCACTTGAAAAGATCTTACAATATTGAAAAAATTAGATGCAGAGTAAAAATGGTGGATGCGCTGGGTTACTAGCAACACCATCAGCTAATACTAAAACTTCTCGGCTCTGTATCAATTCTTATTGATTCTTTTGATGCAAATTGTTTAAATAGGGGGTAGAGTTTCAAGGATTCAAAAGGTTTTGGAGGCGCCGGGCATCGATTCCGGTACCTCTCGCATGCTCAGCGAGCGCTCTACCATCTGAGCTACGCCCCCTGTTGTTAAACAAGAAATTCAACGAAAAGATCGATCTAGATCACGAAATATGATAGTACAATTTACATACAAGTTACCACATTCTTAAATTCAATGTTATTTGCCTTGAACGAGCGAAAGTACCGGTATGTTCATTAAAAATTCTATAAAGATTCAACAAGAATAGCAAGGAAAAGATAAGTTAGCTCCTAATTTCTTCACTGGATTCGAAAAAAACTGCACAAAATTTGAGGAGGTATTAAAATGGTGGATGCGCAGAGTAAATTGTACTATCAACAAATCACCAATAACGGTACCATAAAAAGAACAGTTTTATTAAAATCATACTGTTTAAAAAATCCCAAAAATAGCAATTTGACCCTTGAAATCTTTCCGAATCAGAACGGATTTTGCAGATGACTCTTCAAAATTAAACGATTGAAGTATTTTTAATGAATTTCCTGACTGAATTGTAAACTTTGAACTAAAATTCTCCATTAAGAATTGCCTGCAAAATTGGTGGATGTGCCGGGTGAAAATGTTTCCTCGGGGTATTGCACTCAAATCAAACATTTAACGAGGTATTTAGTAATTCTGTTGGAAATTTTCAAAAATTGCAAAAGTTTTGTGGAGGCGCCGGGCATCGATCCCGGTACCTCTCGCATGCTAAGCGAGCGCTCTACCATCTGAGCTACGCCCCCTGTTATTTGATAATCAATTCGACAAAAAAATCGATTTTACAACTGATCTAAATCACAAAAAGGTGTGGTACTCTTCATATATAAAATTCAACGCGTTCTTAAGTTCGCCGTTGTTTGCCTTGAGCGAGTGAAAGTACTGTTAGCATCATTCAAAATTCTACAAATACTCCACCATAATGGCATTGAAATGATTTTACTGCAAAATATCTATTGATTAACGAGTTATTAATCTTATTATTACTTGAAAAAATATTACAATTGTGGAAAAATTAGACACAGTGTAAAAATGGTGGATGCGCTGGGTTATTCGCAACACCGTCAGCTTATACTAAAACTTCTCGGCTCTGTATCGTTTAAATTAGGGGTAGATTCTCAAGAATTCAAAAGGTTTTGGAGGCGCCGGGCATCGATCCCGGTACCTCTCGCATGCTAAACGAGCGCTCTACCATCTGAGCTACACCCCCTGTTGTTAAACAAGAAATCCAACGAAAAGATCGATCTAGATCACAAAATATGATTGTACAATTTACATACAAGTTACCACATTTTTTTTATTCAATGTTATTCGCGAAAGTACCGGTATGTTCATTCAAAAATCTGTAAATATTCTACAAGAATGACGTTTAATTCCTAAGGACTACCAAAAATTGAGGATGTATAAAGATGATGGTTGCGCCGAGTGACTTGTATTGTCAAAAAATCACCAACAACTATAATATAAATAGAATAATTTTATTAAATTATACCGTTTGAGGCGTCGTCGTACTTACCGTAAAAAAATCCCGAAAATAGCAATTTGACCCTTGAAATTTTTCCGAATCTCAACAAATTTTCAAATGAGTCCTCAAAATTAAAAGATTCATGAATTATTCATTAACTTTCTGATTGAATTGTAATTGTTAAGCCAAAATTCTCCATTAAGAAGAATTGGGTGTAAAAATGGTGGATGCGCCGGGCAAAAATGTCTCTTTGGGTACTACACTCAAATCGCGCATTTAACGAGTTTTAAAACAAGAGTTTCTATTGGTTTTTCTCTTGTTTAATTGGCATTTAGTAATTCTGTCGGAAATTTTCAAAAATTGCAAAAGTATTGTGGAGGCGCCGGGCATCGATCCCGGTACCTCTCGCATGCTAAGCGAGCGCTCTACCATCTGAGCTACGCCCCCTGTTATTTAATAAGAAATCCAATAAAAAAATCGATTTTACAATTGATCTAAATCACAAAAAGGTGTGGTACTCTTCATATATAAAATTCAACACATTATTTAGTTAGGCGCTGTTCGCCTTGAGCGAATGAAAGTACCGCTGCCGTCATTCAAATTTCTACAAATACTCCAACATAAGAACATTGAAATGAATTAATTTCAAATTTGTCGTTGATTATCGAGTTATAAATCTTATTATCACTTGAAAAAATCTTACAATTTTGGAAAAATTAGATGTAGTGTAAAAATGGTGAATGCGCCGGGTTATTTACAATACCAACAAATTATACCAACTCTATTCGGTAGTCCATCAATTCTTATTGTTTCTTTTGATGTAAATTGTTAATGTAAGGGGTAGTTCTTCAAAAATGGAAAAGGTTTTGGAGGCGCCGGGCATCGATCCCGGTACCTCTCGCATGCTAAGCGAGCGCTCTACCATCTGAGCTACGCCCCCTGTTGATTAAAGAAAATCAAATATCAAGAGCATAAAATCGATCAATTAACTACTCTAGATTCGAGACAGGTGTGGTTTTATCTGGATCACTTGTATTTGCCTAAGGTCAACAAAACCGGTACGTTCTTAAAAGGTGATTGAATCGTGATTGTAGCGAGTCTCAAATAAATTGAAATTATAAACATCCAGTGAATGTGCCCGAAAATGAAAGAAATTTATTTGATTTGTTTTAATAATAACATACTTTTTCCACTTTTACCTGCATAATTGGACCACTTTTGAGACAAATAGTGGATTAGAAGACTTTATAATAAAATAATTGTGAAATACTAAAATTCTAACAATATCTTTCCCCACAATTAGATAATCTTATTATAAACTTGGAAATTGTAGATCTGTATCTTTCATATTATCTTCAATCCATCGATCAACGCGTTCCAATAATGGCCCTTTAAAATACTCCCTCCAACCACCAATTTTACCTTGACGAATGAATTGATCATCAGCATCCTTAATTAAACCGATTTCTCGCCAATAATCATTATTTACCGATTTATTTTTACGGAAATTATCAATTTTTAAGTGCTCCTCCATTTTGTCCAATTGTTCATCAGTTAATGATTTACCGAGAAAATCAACAATTTTTTTCAATTGTTTACGAAAATCCTGCAAAAATTACAAATTTTCAAACATTATCAATAAATTTTTTCCTCTCATTTTACTTTAATGTAGTCTTCGTAGAATAAAAAGAGCACGTTTTTGTGGTGTCTGACCGCCCAACCTTCTTTAATATGCTCGAAAAGTGGACAGTAATTCTCTTGAATACAATTAAAATTTTATAATTTCCGTTTAGGGAGTTATAAGTGGGTTGCACCATTCTGTGTCAAAATTTAACAACATTATGAATTTGTATGGGTTGAAACATCATTAATTTTGATTTGAATTAACATTGCTTTAGCCTTTATGTTGTTTGAACTGAGATCATAACCTCAATTGACATAAAATGGTGCAACCCATTTTAGTTTCACTCACTTAATCCGGCCTCGAATAGGTTATAATATTGCTCAAAATCACTAGTAGAATGTCTCGATTTTTCTAGATTATAGTTAGAAACGATTACATCTTTTGGATTTCGTGCTAAATAAATTATCTGAAATGTTTAAATTTCGTGTAAAAACGGTGAGTTTTGATTAGAATTCAGTGTTGTTACTTTACAACCACTTTCCAAAATATTCGATGGTCCTAAACTGAACGGCAAATGGGTTTTTATTAAACGTTTTCCTTGATTTTTCTCTAATTCATCTAAAAGGGGTTGTTGCATTCTCTCAACGATTTTCATTGTGTTGTCTTGTTTATTTTTCGGATCGATGGACCAGTCTTTTTTGAAAAATGCTTCTCTTCTAAACAATAAATCAAACCATTCCTATTATAACGAGATCTAATATACTCCAACACGGTTATGAGGTAGTTCGTTTAGTAGGAAATTTACGTTATAACCGAGCTCGTTATAATCAAATTCAAAACTTACTCAAAATTTGGAAATCTAAGGGCCAATATTTCATTGCTCGCTTTCTCAAAATTTAGCTCATTTTCAATTAACCAAACAATCTCTTGCGTTATTGTCGTGCCAGATCTAGCATAACCGTAAATCCAAACGTCCTGTGGACGTGTCTGGAAATCACGGAATCTCTTTATATAATCGCCCATCGATTTCTGGAAAGCGTATTTTTTCGGTCCGATCAAGATTAAGTCATCTGAAATTTAGGAGTTTTCAATCTATTTTGGTTGTTTTCATAAAAATTGTACCTGTTAATTTTTCAGCAAGTTTTCCTGTAGGTTTTGTGATTTCAAACGGACACTCCATTGTTGAATTTGAACGATTGTTAACCCCTTGATTTGTTGCTAATTGGGGAAAGATTTGTGTAAATTTAGACGACTGTTGTGTTTATAGCTACAGCTCGATTTGATAACAACAAAATTTCCGTTGAGTGTTTTATACCGAGTTGGGATAGATAATGGAAACAGCGAATTTAGCTCTCTTCCTCTTACAGCCGTTTCGTTCTCTATGTTAGAAAGAGATCGAAAGAACTAAGGCAGAGTATAATGAACTTAAGTCAACTTATTTGTATCACTACTCTAGTAACGATAGGTATGAAAATAAATCGTTTATAAAAAAATTTTTACATGTGATATTTGCATCTGCCGTGGAATTTTTCACTCGGGGTAGATTAATCAGTGGAATTATATTACCGTTGAATTTCAATATTTATTCAATTTATAAGATAAGTAGTTCGAAATCTGGTCTAAAACCTCGATCAAAGGGCGTTAACCAAAAATTGATAATTTTGGGCCAGACTAGAACTCAAATCTCGAATTTACTTTCCTAAAACAAATACCAATAGAGCTAAAATTTAGCAAAATTGTAGTTTTTGAAAAAAAAACTTGTTCGAATTCATCCAAAAAATGAAGATTTTGGCAAAATAATGGCCTCAAAATGATCAATTTGGGTCCCCTTTTACAATTTTAGCCCACAATTTACCGAAAATCAACGATTCATGTGGCATATTTTCAAAATTAATCCGAAAAAATCAAAAATAAGATTGTAAATTGGTTAAAAATTAGTTAGTTCGAAAAATTTTTAAGCTTCAGGTCGCATACTTAGCTCCAGTTTTTTCCAAAAAGTGCTAATTTGGGATAGAAATCGCTAAACTTAGAGCCCAAATATCTTCAAATTTTAAGAATCTAAACTAAAAACAAGGATTTAGAGCGCCTTTTTTACGACATTTGATTAAGGAATGACCAAAGGTGTACCAAATTTTTAACCCTCCAACTATTTACAATTTCAACACTAATAATTTTAACTGTTGCTCCAAAAATTGACCCAAATCCAAGAGTAAATATCGTAAATCATGCAGAATAACAGAATTGGTAAAAAAAACGGCTAACAATGTGGCCTTAAACTTAAAAAATCCCCCTGAAAACGAGGGGAAAAGCGCCGATATCGTCCATCTTTTCACGATTCAATAACTCAAAAACAGGACATATGATATTGTCTATATTGTGTTCATTTGTTATTTTTCCCTTAAAAATCGATAAGGGTGAGATACTACTGCCGTTGTAGAGGAATTCTATCAATTTACACGCATTAGTTCTGGCGTGACGCTGTATTATCGATAAGCGTTGCTTTGAAACATAACAAATCGATTATTATTATTATTATTATTATTTATAGTAAACTAGTGATTTGAAACTATCGAATAATAAGAAAATTGAGTTGAATTTCATCATCTCAACATTTATTTTTATCTAACCTATTTATCAAAATTGAATTAATGTTAATGTTAATTATCTCTTTAATTACAACAATTGTAATTTTTTAAGTTTATTTATTATAAATTATTTTTTATCGGGGGGCAACTGACAGGAAGTAAATCAATAAAGCAGGTTATTTACGAGATAAATTGCCCAAAACAATACAATTATTTATGGTAAAATCTGTTTATTTCGAACTTACATTTATTTACATTGCATTTAGAAAATTTTCCATTTCGCTTCAAATTGTCGACAATGTAATTTTATGTCAACAATACTGATAAAAATAAAAACCAAAATTGTTAAAATGATACATAATCTCGTCGTTTTTAAAACATTTTAGTCATTAAATCGTGTCAGTGTCAAATCTTCTACAAAATAGGCTCAGATATAGCATAAAATAGAAAATTCGTCTCCTGCGATAACACAATTTTAAGAATTATTGACGAATAACCTCTAATTAACACTTTTATTATTCAAAATCGTCTAGAAAAAGTTTGGTTCTTTGAATGGGATTCGAACTCAGAACCTCACGTTTACCGAACAGATGCCCTGATCGGTAAGTAGAGCGGGTTCGATTCCCGATCCGACAACCAAACTTTTTCATCGTCTATACGATGATAGGATATTAATTGAAGATTATTTAGTGAAACTAATAACGAAATTTGCTCGAATTTTGTGAATTTAGTCCAAAATCTTGAGATAGAATCGATTATGTCCCTAACCCGGTCACAGTTGGCCATGGTTTTCTCACGTCGAGTCGTGGCTTGACAATTGTCAATCAAATGAGCATGCGAACTAAGCTACGATCTCACGTTATTAAAAACATGGCCTACTACAAGTTGAATTAGTGTTGTACACCCTGTATTTGAACATTTTTTTGATTATTTCATTATTCAAAACAATATGTTGATTGAAATTTATTGTTTATTTAAACATAATGAATGTGTTTTTCAATTTTGCAATGATGGAAATTTTATATCTGTATCTTTCAAATTGTCCCGAATCCATTTGTCGACTCTTTCCAATAAAGTACCATAAAAATAATCGTGCCAATTACCAATCTTACCATGACGTATAAATTGATTATCTTTATCGGAAATTATACCCAATTGTCGCAAAAAATCATTATTTACCGATTTATTTTTACGGAAATTATCAATTTTTAAATGCTCCTCTAATTGATCCAATTGTTTATCAGTTAATGTTTTACCAAGAAAATCAGATATTCTTATCAATGATTGTCGTAAATTCTACAAATCGAAAATGTTGAATAAACGTACAAGTGTCCCTCGTCGATTTTTCGAAAATTATCGGGACATTTGGGGTAGTTTTGTTATCAGTTTGTCTTACCCGATTTAGGTCTTCGTAGAAGAGAAATAGGAAATTTGCTTGGTTTCTGAGCGTCCAGGCTTCTTTAATGTGCTCGAAATATGGACAAAAATATACTAAAATTATTACGTTTAGAATTTTTTATACAGGGGCACTGAGCTAAAACTAGAATTTATCAGCCTATTGTAGCTAAATCTAGTGGATGATTTTAGAAATATTGTAGGTTCTTGGGGGGTCATTTAAGCAAAATTTGGGCCTTGTAGCCCATTTGAAAGTCGATTTCTGGCAATGTCGCGATTTTCACGAATCAAATATATCCATGAAACGACTAAAGATGACTTGAGAATATTTCCAATAACTTAAACCATTTTTGACCAACTTTCAAATGATCTACGAGGCCCAAATTTTGCTCAAATCATCTCCATGGACTCTCCTTTATAAATCAACCACTATTTTCGTTTGCTAAGTAATAGGAGTTCTTTTATAGCGCTCTAGTTTTAGCTCTTTTTGATTTTTCGACTACATGTTCCAGCTTCAAAGGCGTTATAAAAACTTTCAAAATCCCCATCCCAAAATTTGAAATCTTTATCGAAATTATAATTGGAGACAATTACATCTTTCGGATCTCTAGCTATGTAGATTATCTGGAAATTTGCTCATTTAAAATAATAAATTTGGCGATTTTTTGAAAGACTGCACCTTACAACCACTTTCTAGAAGATTCGAAGGTCCTAAACTCAACGGTAAATGACTTTTCATGAGTCTTCTACCCTGAATTTTCGACAGTTCTTCAATAATCGGCCGTTGAAATCGTTCAAGGATAGATGCCGAATGTTCATCGTTGATTTTGAGCCTATCTTGGTTAAATATCGTAGCTCGTCTAGAATTAATCGATTATTTTTTTTAAGTAGATCCTACAATTAAACTACAATTTACTCGATAACTGGAAATCTTAGGTCCAATATTTCGTTTTTGGCTCGCTCAAAATCCAGATTGTTTTCAATCAACCATACAACTTCTTGCATAATTGTCGTGCCAGATCTTGGAAAGCCGTAAAGCCAGACATCTTCAGGGTGGGTTTTGAAATTGTATAATTTGGGAAATAAAGGTTGGAGCGATTTCTTTGCAGCGTACAGTTTTGGGCCGATTTGTATAAATTCAATGTTTGAAACTAAAATTCCATTATTGTTGGTTTATTATAGAGAATTAACTCACCTTGTATGTCCTTAATTTCGAAAGGGTACTCCATTGTTTGGATTTTCTTGTAGTAATACTTGTTTTCTTAACAGACCACCTAATTTAAAACTACAATGTGATAAGATAAAAACTATTTCTGGAATGTCTTTGATGAATCTTAAATAATTATCAACCCAGTTTATTGACTAGGACTTGTAAACACTTCACAATTTGTTCAAACTGTAATAATCGTTCAATGAAACTCGACTAGTTTCGAAATTTTAGCCGTTTTGTTTACCAACTAGTCGCCTTAACGCAACTCTTATCAATTTTTATAAGTTGATAATTTAATACGGAGAAAACTAGGCCAGAATAATTTCGATTATTTCTGGAATTTCTTATATTTTGAATCCGGATCTCATTTGAAATCAAGCCAAATTTTTGGTAAAAATTGTGAATTGCTTGCATTTCTATCAGGATGTGCACATTTCCCTCTATTTCGTAAGAGGTATTTGAAATTGGGCCCAGTTGATCGCAGGAAGCTTAAACTTTCAGTTGTATTCCAATTTTCAAATGTGATTCAATATTTTCTGGGATCCTAATAAAAATTAAATGTGTGAAAATTATTAGGATCTTATAAAGTCTTGAGAGGTATTTTGAAGTAAACAAACAAGTGAAACTTTCAAAATTTTATGCTAAAATTTGTTAAAATTTTGTATCAGGGGACTGGGAGTTGTTTAAAATAATACCAAATTGATTGTAGGAAATTTGAAATTCTGGCAATATTTTTCTTTTTATGGAATCCTCATAAAAGTGCTACATTTTTGTAAATTATGTATTAGGAGGTGTGGAGCAGAAACCGAATTTTTAGGTGAACATTTCTAGAATTTCTCAAATTTTGTATCAGGATGTCACAAGAGTTATTTGAAATTAAGCCAAATGTTTGATAAAAATTGTGAATTTCTTGCATTTCTATCAGGATGTACACATTTCCCTCAATTTCATACGTTATTAATAGTAAGAGGTATTTGAAATTGGGCCCAGTTGATCGCACGAAGATTAAACTTTCAGTTGTTTTCCAATTTTCAAATGTGATTCAACATTCTCTGGGATCCTAATAAAAATTTAATATGTAAAAATTATTAGGATCTTATAAAGTCTTGAGTATTCTGAAGTAAACAAACAAGTGGGGCTTTCAAAATTTTGTGCTGAAATTTGTTAAAATTTTGTATCAGGGGACTGGGAGTTGTTTAAAATAATACCAAATTGATTGTAGGAAATTTGAAATTCTGGCAATATTTTTCTTTCTATGGAACCCCCATAAAAGTGCTACATTTTTGTAGATTATGTATTAGGAGGTGTGGAGCAGAAACCGAATTTTTACGTGAACTTTTCTAGAATTTCTCAAATTTTGTATCAGGATGTCACAAGGGTTATTTGAAATTAAACCAAATGTTTGGTAAAAATTGTGAATTTCTTGCATTTCTATCAGGATGTGCACATTTTTCTCAAATTCCTACGTTATTAGTAGTAAGGGGTATTTGAAATTGGGCCCAGTTGATCGCACGAAGATTAAACTTTCAGTTGTATTCCAATTTTCAAATGTGATTCAACGTTTTCTGGGATCCTAATAGAAATTAAGTGCCTGAAAATTATTAGGATCTTATAAAGTCTTGAGAGGTATTCTGAAGTACACAAACAAGTGAGACTTTCAAAATTTTGTGCAAAAATTTGTTAACATTTTGTATCAGACTGGGAGTTGTTTAAAATAATACCAAATTGATTGTAGAGAGTCGGAAATTCTGGCTACATTTTTGTAGATTATGTATTAGGAGGTGTGGAGCAGAAAACCTAATTTTATGTAAACTTTTCTACAATTTCTCACATTTTGTATCAGGATCTTACAAGGGCTGTTTGAAATTAAGCCAAATGTTTGATAAAAATTGTGAATTTCTTGCATTTCTATCAGGATGTGCACATTTTTCTCAAATTCCTACGTTATTAGTAGTAAGAGGTATTTGAAATTGGGCCCAGTTGATCGCAGGAAGATTAAAAGTTCAGTTGTTTTTCAATTTTCAAATGTGATTCAACATTTTCTAGGATCCTAATAGAAATTGAGAGTCTGAAAATTATTAGGATCTTATAAAGTCTTGAGAGGTATTCTGAAATAAACAAACAAGTGGGGCTTTCAAAAAGGTGCTACATTTTTGTAAATTATGTATTAGGAGGTATGGAGCAGAAAACGACATTTTACATGAACATTTCTATAATTTCTCAAATTCTATATCGAAATGAAGCCTAATTTTTGGTAAAAACTGCGAATTTGTTGAGTTTCTATCAGGATACGCGAATTTCCCGCAATATCATACGCTACTAGTTGCTAGAGGTATTTGAAATTCGGTCCAGTTGATCGAGAGAAGCTTAAAATTTCAGTAGTATCAAATTTTCAAATGTGATTCAACATTTTCTAGGATCCTAATAAAAATGAACTATCCGAAAATTATATAGTAGCATCTCCTAAAGTCTTAAGAGGTATTCAGAAGTACACAAAGTCTTATGGGAGACTCAAAATTTTGTATAGAAATTCCGTATTAGGAACCTACAAATAATAAGGAGTTACTTAAAATGTCTCAAAGTTATATATTAGGATTTCATCAAGTTTTAAGAGGTGTTAAGAACAAATTTTTTGATACAAATTTCAAAATTAAGCCGCATTTTCTTGAAGTTTTCTATTAGGATCTAATGGAATTTTTTTTACAAAACTTAGATACCTCTTACTATTCTATAACAAAAAATTGCAAAAACTTAGGTTTTGCGCAAAAATCTCGACAGAATTAAATTTCAATCACCGATTGAGTATTTCGAATCAAATAAATCCCTACAAATTCTCTTACACCATTTTATCAAGATTCTTATAAAATATTTATGAACGGCAAATATAAAATCGTATAATAAATTAATTAATTAGTCGAGTGCAAAGTTTAAAATAAACACAATTTAGATAAAAGCATCTCTTGTACGTTTCGCATCTGTCTGTTCAATTTTCGACAATTTTTCGTAAACTGTTTGAATGAGAAATGGTGGATGCGCCCACCCCTTTACCAACGACAACAACAACAACAACACGATTCCCATTTCATTTCAACAATTTCTCAACGATTTAATTCAAACAATTACAAATAATAAATCTAATCTTGTTGATTTTTTCTGGGGTAACAGAGAGAATTGCTACAGTAAACTGACTTGGCGTTGCGCGATTAATTCGAGAATTTGTATAGCGAGTAGAGAAACACGACACAATCTAGAAGTGCATTGAATCTTCTAAATTAAAAAAAAAAGAAAAATAGAAAAGTGTAGAGATAAAGGGTATGAAGAAAGGGAGTGATACAACACCCGAAATATCGTCAAATTTATTACAGTTATTATTCATTTCAGACTTGAGGATTTCCCAAGGAAATACGACAGTGTAGAATTCTAGAAAAATATTCGTATAAATGTTAAAAATTGGAAAATTTCCGAATTTCCACCATCTAATCCAATCTGTATTTAATATTAAAATTGCTTATTATAATTTCTACCCCCATCAAAATAATTTCAATTGAATTTTTGATTGATTCGATATGATGTATGATTGCTAATCATTTGAAAATATTTGCGTATATTGATTCGATTTCGATATTTCGTGGAAATGCGCGATGACCGGGTGAAACTTTGTTGTATGTAAATGTTGTTTGGTGTTGTTCTTGTTGTCGTATCACTTTTTTCTCAAGGGTTGATATTAAGATTAAGACAGACAAGATTTACGATGGCATGAAATTGTACTTAGTTCGTTGCTCTACATTGAATCCAACATGTTCTACATAAATCTATTTCAACAATCTTGATTTCCACCACAAACAACAACAACAGCATAGAAACTTTCAAAGTGGATGAAAAACGTTTATAAAATATGGCAAATGCTGGTATTGCTAACAGTTTTCAAGTTTCTTTTCGTTTTATTGTTGAAAATATAAAATTCTGTTCGTTTAATTGGGGCGCAAATAAAAATTTACACAGGATTTGAATTGAATTTGTTGGGGAAATAGAAATTTTCCATTATCCTAGCGAGTACTTCAACTATTTTCCATTAGAAATTCAATTAAACTAATTCAATATTCTCTTACCACAATTTATCAATTAGTAGGCACAATTCTATTGAAGACAACTTTGTTTTTAAATTTGTAATAATTTTCAATTTTGAATTACCAATTTTTTGTCAAATTAGCACCTTCGTTGCTTTTACAGTTGAAATGTTTGTCCTAAATTGTCGATTTTTAACGAATTTTGCTACTAAATTGATTTTTGGGCTTAAATTAGTTTTTTTAATTTGTGTTTTTTGATGTCAATTTGTAAAAATGCATTTTTTAAAATTTGTTCATTTTTGGAGTTATTACCTTTTTTTGGCAAATTTTGAGTTTAACCCCCTCAAAAACAGAAGAGCCCTTTAGTTGAGTTGCTGAAAGTTTTCGATAAATTTCCGCCCTCAAACATGGATTTTGTACGAATTTTTATACTAATTGACTATTTTGATTTTTTTTTTGTTTCAATTTTTATATATTCTGGTCTTTGATTATAATTTTTGGGTTAAATTCTCATAATTAGAAAGTCTTTGGTGTAACTCATCTTTTTTGGTAAATTTTGTGCTTTCAGTTTTCAAACTAAGGCAAACTAGACACTTTTATTCGATGTTAAAGTCGAATTCTTTCAAGATTTTGAGAAATTTTGGTCTTAAATTATCGATTTTTGATGAATTTTGAAAATAAGTTAGCGCTTCTGATCATTTCTGGGTGATTTTTGAGTCTCAGTTTTTATATATATTTGCCCTCAATTAGTATATCTGGGTCATATTCTTATAAAATTAGAAAGTTGGGGCCCTAACCCATCTTTGTTTTTTTTTTGAAAATTTTGTGTGAATTTAAGTTCTCAAACTGAGACAAACTAGACACTTTTCTTCGATTTTGTGGTGGAATTCTTGCGAGTTTTTGAGAAACTTTTGTCCTAGATTGTCAATATTTGACGAATTTTGAAAATAAATTAGCGCTTCTGTTAATTTCTGGATGATTTTTGAATTTCAATTTTTATATATTTTGGTCCTAAATTATTATTTTTGGCTTATATTCTTATAAAATTAGAAAGTTTTCGGCCTAATCCATCTTTTTGGTAAAGTTTGTGCTTTAAATCTTCAAACTGAGACGAACTTTTCTGTGATTTTAGAGTTGAATTCTTATAAGCTTTTGACAAACTTTTTTTCTAAATTATTAATTTTTGATGAATTTTGAAAATAAATTATTATTGCCGATCGTTTCTTGATTTATACAAATTTTACTCCTAAATTTTGCTCTATTGTTAGTTCAGATTTTATAATTAGAGAATCTTTGGGTCAACTTATCTATTCTTGGCCAATTTTGAGGTTTTCAAAATAAGAAAATTAATCCAAAAATATTCCAAAATTTTGAAAAATGTTCGTTCTAAGTTGTAAATTCTTAGCGAATTTTAATAATAAATTGATGCTCCAAATCGTTTTAGCTCTAAATTACTGTTTCTTGTTGCACATTTCCAAATTTTTGAGCAAAATTGTCAAAATTCTAACTCTTGCAGTCCCAAAGTTTCCCAGAACAGACAAATCAGACACTGCTAATTAATTTTAAAGTCGAATTATTGCAAGTTTTCAAAACTCGGTCCTAAATTATCGATTTTTAACAAATTTTGCTGTTGAATTGAGGATGTTTTGAGTCTTGATTTTGTCAATTTCTGGTCCTAAATTAGAACTTTTTGGGAATTTTAGTGTCAAATTATAAAAAGGGGACGATTTACAAGTATTGAGCTCAATTCTTTGGTTAATACGAATTTTTAGCTTTGCCTTAAATTACATTTGTTCTTCAAATTTGGCTCTTAAATTTTCAAAAAAACAAGGCTCAAATATTTTTAATTATTTCTTAAGGAACATTCTAATTTTTGTCATATTTTTTTTAATTGTATTCATCCTCTTTCATCCATATTTTGACTTTTTTGTAATTTTGTAGAAGGATTTCTCAAATTTTGAAATAGTTTTATCTTGAATTCCTGTTTACAAAAGTTTGAAAGTTCCATTTGTTCAACTTTCAAGCAAAATTCTTGCGTTTAATCAACGAATTCCACCACTAAATCCTTGTAGATTATTTTGATCAATGTTTACACTTTATTATCGTAGATTTTTATACAAAATTACAAATGTGGTGCCATATTTGAGCTAAAACTAGAAAAATTTCGACTTAAGGCACCCACTAATCAATCATAGCGCCAAATTTTCAACATTGCGCCAATTTCCAAGAACTACCACCAATTGCTGCCGTTTCCAAAGACCACAAACCCCCAACAGTTAGCCCAAATACCCCCTTCAACTTTTTATAAAAATTATACTAATTTTAATATAAATGGAAGAGTAGAAATAAGCCAACCAGCCTGTATATTTACATTATTTCTAATTGTAAATACAATATTTGTTACAATACTGTATAAACAGAATTGGGGGATATTAATTGGGACGTGCTGAGGAATTGCAGGGTATCTGCTAATAAAATTGTCATGGGGCTGTTCTCTAAGAACGTGTTTGTAATATAGAAAATACACACGCACATTTATACACGCACACATATAAAGGTACAGTTGTTCCATTAAAACGCCTATATACAACCCCCATTATGCTGGTTCACATTCGGGCCTTCGTTATTGTTATCATTTTATTCAGATTTATGTATATTAGAGAGGGTGGCTATGGTCAATTTGTAATTGTTGTACCGAATTCAATTATTTCTTATTGGATTTATTAAAATTTTATATCAATCCATCCACCGATTGGGGAATAATATTTGATTGGTTTTCTGGGGGGTTGAAAAAAAAACAATGGTTAGATGATCTTCAATAGATAGTAAGGATTGGTCAATATTAAAAGCGGTCCCTTGGGGTTATTTGCAAGAGCACAAGAGTAAGACTAAGGGTGGATTTGCTGTTCGTGCAGAAGCTTACCTTTACCGACATTTTCTCTATAAAAGATATGATAGTAAAACGATATTTTCTGATTGGTTGGAATTCCAATAACAAAGAACACAAAGTAATATCGACGTTTTTATTTTTTATTTTAATTTATAGCCTCTATATCAACTTTCTTGTACGTATGCCGCTACTCTACTAGATTTGATTCGAAAGCTCCACCGAATCAATGTTGGGTAATTGTGGAAGTTTTCCAGTTTTGTGTGTATTTGACGCTAACCACACACATAAAAGTTGTATTATTTCAGTAGATTTCCACTGCACATTTACCGGAAAAATTCACGTAGACATTGTTGTGGTTGTAATAAAACCCGTTAATTCATTGTCAAAATAATCGCAATGTTTCGAGAGACAGTTGGGTTATGAAAAAAAAATTATATTTAAACGCGTTTTGGTTGTGGTGTCGACGTGATAAATTAATGGAAAACTTTTTGGGAAATTCCGATGTGAAATTTTGTGAATAACATCAAATCAAAACGAGCTTTCATCTAGATAGATAATAAGCTTTCATCTTCTATTATCTCGAATAGTTTTCATTGTTGTTGTTGTTTTATCACAATGTTATCGGAATTAATTTGGCTTTGTTGGGGGTTGAATCGAATTCGATACAAGATTGCATCAATGAAGCTGAATTGGGAAGAGAATATGGACCATTTAGGGAAATTTGCTTAAAATTTCCATGTTTATATTCAGTTTTTCAAGATTCTTTATGAGTGTATGAAATTTTTAATTTTGGGGAAAATTTAAAATGTTATTAGTTTTTTTTTTTAATAATTAAAAAATTCGGGTAGGCTTTTATTATTTTGGTGCAAAATTCTATAATTTTCCTCTATTTCGAGCAGTTCTCGCGGCTTCATGCAATCCTAATACAAAATTTCCAAAAACTGGCCTTATTTCGAGTAGTTTCTTATATTTTATTTTTTCCTAGTATAAAATTTTGAGAAATATAGCACTCGTATCTAAACATTTGTAAAAATTTGATTTATTTTGAATTTTTAATTTAAATTTCAATCATTTTTGATGAAAGTTTCTGCATTTTCGTCTAACATTTTGTAAAAATTCAACACTTGCATTTAGAACAATTCTTACAATTTTATGTCATCCTAATACATTTCTAAAAATTAACAAATTTATTCGTTTCCGTTATTCTGTTATTTAATTTTTTCGTGATACAAAATTTCGAAAAAATTAAAGATAATTACAATTTGTATAAAAATCGCCATTGATTTTTGATTTCTAATATACAATCTATAGAAATCAACAAATATTCTGATTTTGGTACACATTCTGATGTTTTATTAGGTCCCGAAAGAAATTTTCGAAAAATTAATACTTTTGACCAAATTTTGATTTATGTCAGAATTAAAATTCTCTTAATTCATGTAATCCTAATACAAAATTTCTAAAGTTCGTGAGGTTTGGCCTTATTTAGAATATTTTCTTATATCTGGTATAAAATTTCGAAAAATTTGGCACTCATAGCCCAAAGTTTCTATAAATTTGATTTATTTTGAATTTTTAATACGAAATTCAATCATTTTCGTCCAAAATTTTGTAAAAATTCAACTCTTTCTTGAATTTAAATCAGTTTTTACAATTTTCAGTAATCCTCGAGCAAAATTTCTAAAAATCAACAAATTTGTTCGTGAATCTACCTCATTTCGGATACATTCTCATATTTTATTTGTTCCTAATACAAAATTTTGAAAAAAATTAGAGACATTTATAATTTGTGTAAAAATCTTCATCATGTTTGGATTTCTAACACACAATTTATAGAAAGCAACAAATATTCTCAATTTACTCAATTTTCTCATATTTTATTAGCCCCTGATAGAAATTTTCGAAAAATTAATACTTTTGAC
>JACDRQ010000845.1:0-17558 GCA_013841215.1 Hycleus cichorii
ATTTCAACTAAAAACAAAATTGATAACCTTTTAAATATTGCAAGTTTGGCCTTTATGTGTGCGTTATCATTAGAAATTTTAAAATAAATCAACGACGCTGCCAGTTGGAACCAACAATCTGTATTTAGTTGTTAATCAGTGATATCCATCGGTGTTTAATCAAGAATTTCGTAATTAAACAAGAAAAAATGGTGAATTCAATTAAACGCTTCTATCTATCACCTGGTTGTACTGCAGCAAAAAAGAACGAATTATTAACTAAACTCCAACAAAACAACCAACACGTTAACGATATAATCGTCGAATTATGTTACCATATCGAGGCAACATCTGAATTAAGTCGAAATGATGAAATCTCAATGGTTAAATGGTTATTACAGCCTGTACAAAATCCTGAATATTTAACAGAAGAGACTCGATTGAAACCTAAAAATGGGGAGGTTCTTATAGAAGTTGGACCACGATTCAATTTCTCTACATCGAATTCAACGAATGCCGTTTCGATTTGTCACAGTTTGAATTTATTGAAGATCGTCCGTGTTGAATTATCGCGACGTTATTTGATCCAATTATCGCAAAAAATCTCGAAAGTCGATGAAGATAAATTGGTTTCATTATTGCACGATCGTATGACCGAATGTCGTTATACTATTGATAATTTACCGAAGAATAGTTTCAATGAGAAATTGGTGAAACATGAGGATATAAAAGAGATTGATATTTTAAAGAAAGGTGAATTGGCCTTGCGCGAGATTAATAATGAATTAGGTTTAGCGTTCGATGAGACCGATTTGAAATATTATACGAATTTGTTTAAAAATGTGTTGAAACGCAATCCAACCAACGTTGAATGTTTCGATTTAGCCCAATCGAATAGCGAACATAGCCGTCATTGGTTCTTTAAAGGCAAAATGATAATCGATGGTGTTGAACATGAAGAATCCCTAATCGATATGATCACCGATACACAGAAGAATTCCAATCAGAATAACGTAATCAAATTCAGCGATAATAGCAGGTATACAACAATAAATTGTTCCTATTTTACATTAGAAATACAGAGTGAACCAAGTGGTTGGCCTATTAGACGTTTAAAGAGTTCTAATTGATGAAAGTTTCTAAAATTTGGTATGCACCCGTTTTTCTACCTGAACTACACCTGGAAAATATTTTTGTTGTTCTATCAACCCCNTATTCTTACTTTGGTGTTACTGACGAACTAAAAAATACTCGTTTGTCAAAAATTTAACCTTGAATTTTATGATTTTTGAACTTTTTTCTTATTTTTAATGAATTTTGATTTATTTTTTTTTTCTTATCATTTATTACGTTTTATAGACATTTGTGGTGTAATGCATCGTGTTATTATTGTTTATTTGAATTTTCCGGTTTCTACTACATTTCAATGAGTAGGCGTATGTCATTTCAGCACTTGTTATTAGATCACAAATTCTTTTAGAGTTATTTTAACATTGAATTTAGTGAAGAAATCGATATTTGCGAACGATTTTGAGTGTCGAAATAGTTGGGAGAATTTATGCTTTCAAAGTTGGTAGTTACACGATTGTCATTTTAAATTAAATAACAATTGACAAGCTGCCTGAGATAATTTATTTTTTGGTAATTTATTGAAATTATTTAATCGGAATTAATTAGAAATAAGTATGAGTAATGTTAATACAGTCCAATGCAGAATTTTCTTCTCTATTCAAACGAGTAAAAAAATGAGGTGTTCCATTTAAGGGCCCGCTTCAGTCCCGCTAAAAATTTGTTACTCTTCAAAACAACCGTACTCGTTTATTTTTCAACGGATTCTAATTATCTAAACGGCATTTGAAAGGGCATTTCGAGCAACAGGGAAGTTGATATCGAGTTTTTTTGAAATTCGGATGTAATCTAGAGTTACAGAAGGAAATATAGAAACATGTTTTTTTAGCATTTTTTACAGTTTTTTTTTTAATTTTCCCTCATAACTTCGAAAATATTGCTTATTTGCTAATTAATTTCACACAACATGTGGCAAATTAAAAGCGCTTTCCAAATCTGCCAGAAAATTTCCGATCGCATTGTTAGTTTTCCGGAAAATTGATGAAACGTTTAGACATCCTAATTTAATTCTTTTACGTACAGTTTTAAACTTAAACAACTGAACCAGGGCTTGTTTGAAAGCTAATGAATAGCAGATTATTTTGAGAATAGTTTGAGATTGAAATTTAGAAAATTTACTGGAAATTTATATATGTTATTTTTATCTGTTAAAATCAATTATTTTTGTATAGAGCGTACTGCAAGTTTATAGATCATTTCATTGCCTTTCTAACGGTGCCATTGTTGTTGCAAAAAAGTGAAAATCTTTTGGAAAATTAGTGATAAACAAAATTATGTTTATCGTGTAAAAAGCCGATAGTGATCGTTCGATAGCTACTCACTAGAGTGTACTGTTATCTACAAAAATGCGTTTTTTCCAGTGGTGCATAGATGTCAGCAGGTGTGTTTCTGCAATATTGCCAAATTTCCTTTTATGCCTGAGGCCTCACCTTTGTCGTCTTATTTTTGCGTAGATAAATGGAGAAAAAACAACAATAAACTGGTTGTATATAATTAACTTTAGCAAATAATAAAAAAAGATTAGTCGCTATTTTGATTGGAATGTCAAAAAAAGCAAATTGTATTTTTTTCCAAAAAATAAACATTCCAAGCAAAGTGGCGACTAATTTTTTTTTATTGTTAAAATTAATTATATACGAGTATTGTTTTTTTCTCCATTTATTATCGTAAAAATATGACGACAAAAGTGTGGCCTCAGGAACAAAAACAAATTTGGCAACATTGTAGAAAGACAAGATGACAGACTTTAGAGCCATCTTTTCGCGAATAGAAGGAACTCGTTTTTTGGTTTGGAAACTTGCTATTCAACTTGATTTTCACGCGATAAACATAGTTTTGTTTATCACTAATTTTCCAAAAGGTTTTCAATTTTTTTGCAGAAACAATGGTACCGTTGGAAAGGTAATGAAATAATCTACAAATTGCAATACACTTTATACAAAAATAATTAGTTTTAACAGATAAAAATAACAGGTGAAAATTCCCCACATTTCCCCACCATAAATTTCCAGTAAATTTTCCAAATTTCAATCTCAAACTATTCTCAAAATAATTTGCTATTCATTAGTTTTGAAACGAGCCCTGGTTCAGTTGTTTAAGTTTAAAACTGTACGTAAAAAAATTAAATTCGAATGTCTAAGCGTTTCATCAAGTTTCGGGAAAACTAAGAGTGTAATCGGAAAATTTCTTGCAGATTTGAAAAGCCCTTTTAATTTGTCGCATGTTGTGTGAAATTCGTTAGAAAATAAGCAATATTTGAGAAGTTATGAGGGAAAATATAAAAAAAAACTGTAAAAAATACTAAAAAACATGTTTTTATATTTCCTTCTGTAACTCTAGATTACATCCGAATTTCAAAAAACCCGGTATCAACTTCCCTGCTTCACGAAATGCTCTTTCAAATGCCGTTTAGATCATTAGAATCCGTTGAAAAATAAACGAGTAGGGTTGTTTTGAAGAGTGACATATTTTTAGCGGTACTGAAGCGGGTATACCTATGGTACAGGCACAGGATACATCTATGGTTCTTACCAGCAAAAATGTGAAGCGATTTCTCGCTCCTCCCTGAGACTAAGACAACCGCAAACAGATTTTTGAATAGAGCATTTCTTATAACCCCTAATGGTGATTTCCGTTTTTCAAAATATTGATATAAATTTGAATTACAGACGAAAATCTAACAACATGTTTTTTTCGTATTTTTGTACAATTTCTTCTATTTTCTCTTATAACTTGGCCAGTTTTGATTATTTTGCAAAAATTCTTGTACCGTTAGATAGCAAATAAAAAGTTCTTTTCAAATATTCACGAAATTTTCCGGTTCCACCATTAGTTTTCCGCAAAATTAAGAAAACTTCTGTACGCTACAATTTTCTCCTACAATTTTTATTTTACAGCATTGATCAACCCCTCATTCGAAAGCTGATACAAAGGCGGAGTGCAAGATGAAGCCATTTTTTTGAAATTTTGAAAATTGCCTGAGTTATTGCGCAGAAACCAACTGGTTTTTCTGGCATTGTTTTCACATATTAAAATTAATTATTTTGCTTTGAAATACATACGGTTATGTAGATAATTTAGTCATGTTTCCGATTGGCCTATTATTTTTGTAAAAAGTGTTGATTTCTCGAAGAAAATGGAATGAAAATCCAGTCTTTGTTTGTGTATTATCAGGCAAGATGACCCGCCATACTGATAGACAGTGCGCGTTTGTCAAATCGAATTGTGTGTCTCGCTTTGGATTAAGTATCGATGATGTCACAAACTTTCGATTAGGCAAACCCGCACTGTTTACATGTAACGCGGGCAATCTTTGTAAAATAATGACGCTGGATTTCCACTCAATTTTCTTCGAAAAATCAACATTTTTTTGCAAAAATAATGCATCAATCGGAAAGAGGACAAAACTATCTACCATATGTATTTCAAAGCAAAATATTCAATTTTAATGAGCGAAAACAATGCCAGAAAAACCAGTTGGTTTTCCGCGATATGTCGGGCAATTTTCAAAATTTCAAAAAAAAGTGCTCCATCTTGCTCTCCGCCTTTGTATTAGCTTCCGAATGAGGGGTAGCTCAATGCTGTAAAATAGAAATTGTAGGAGAAAGCCTATTGTAGCGTACAGAAGTTTTCTTAATTTTCCGGAAAACTTATGGTGGCATCGAACAATTTCGTGAATATTTAAAAAGAACTTTTTATTTGCTATTTAACAGTAGAAGAATTTTGGCAAAATAATCAAAATTGGCCAAGTTATAAGAGAAAATATAAGAAAGTGTACAAAAATACGAAAAAACATTTTGTTAGATTTTCGTCTGTAATTCAAATTTGTATCAACGTTTTGAAAAACGGGAAGAACCATTGAATTCTATAAGAAATGCTCTTTTCAAAAATCTGTTTCCGGTTGTCGTAGTCCCAAAGACGAGCGAGAAATCGCTTCACATTTTCGCCGGTAAAAACCATGAGATGTACCTCGTCCCCTTAAAATTTGGAAATTGTGTGAAGTGAAACATTAATTGCAGCTGAACGCTGAAAGATAATTCGATTATTTAGTAGCATAAATACGAATTTTTTAATAGAACACTACAAAATTTCAGAAAAACTCAAATCCTGAAAAACTTAATATTAGATTCTGGGTCATATGATCGAACCCTAAATTTCAGTACATTGCTCATTTCTATTAATTGAATTATTTTGAAAATTTCAGCGCTATCCGTGGTTATCTCCATCGAAGTCTCCGTCCGGTAACAGCCGGATCAGTTAGTGAACTAAAACAAATCAACACAGAATCACATTTGATCTTCACCGCTGAAACACACAATTTCCCCACTGGAGTGGCCCCATTCAGTGGTGCCACAACCGGTACTGGCGGCCGTATCCGTGACGTCCAATGTGTCGGTCGCGGCGGTCATTGTATCGCCGGTACTGCCGGCTATTCCGTCGGTAATCTCAACATACCCGACTATAAATTACCGTGGGAAGATGCCTCATTTGATTACCCGACGAATTTCGCACCACCTCTAGAGATTTTGATCGAGGCGAGTAATGGTGCTTCGGATTATGGGAATAAATTCGGTGAACCGTTGATTTGTGGTTTTGTACGTTCGTTTGGTTTAATCGACGGTAATGGTGATCGTCGCGAATATGTTAAGCCGATTATGTTTAGCGGTGGTATGGGTAGTATGGATGCGACAATGGTCCAGAAATTACCACCGAAACCCGGCCAACAAATCGTTAAAATCGGCGGTCCGGTTTACCGGATCGGTGTCGGTGGCGGTTCGGCTAGTTCCGTTGAAGTACAGGGTGATAATAAAGTTGAATTAGATTTCAATGCTGTTCAACGTGGTGATGCCGAAATGGAGAATAAATTAAATCGTATTGTCCGTGCTTGTTTAGAATTAGGAAAGAATAATCCGGTTATTAGTATACATGATCAAGGTGCTGGTGGTAATGGGAATGTTTTAAAAGAATTAGTCGAACCGGTCGGTGGGATTATTTATGCGAATCGGTTTGAATTAGGAGATCCTACGATTAATTTATTGGAATTATGGGGTGCTGAATATCAAGAAAATAACGCTCTTCTATGCAAGAAAAGTGATGTTGATTTATTGAAAAGTATCTGTAGACGAGAACGTTGTCCGATTAATATTGTCGGTGAAGTTACTGGAACTGGTCGTGTTGTTTTAACATTAGACGAAACCGAAAGTGTAACGCCATTCAATTTAGAATTGGAGCATGTTTTGGGTAAAATGCCACGAAAAACGTTCAATTTACAACGAAAATTACCGGTTCTAAAACAATTAGAATTACCACAAAGTTTATCAATTTATAAAGCTTTAGAGCGGGTATTACGTTTACCGTCTGTTTCAAGTAAACGTTATTTAACGAATAAAGTTGATCGTTGTGTTACTGGATTGATAGCACAACAACAATGCGTTGGACCAATTCATACACCATTAGCTGATGTTGCTGTTACAACAATTTCACATTTTGGCTATGTAAGTTTTTCAATTTTCAATCAATTCTTTATTCTCTCTATTTTATTAAAATTTCGAAAAATATAAATTAGATACATTTTTTATGACTGACAAGAATCGAATCAATTATTCTAGTTACCAGCGCAAAAAATTAACTTTTTTCTTCAATAGCAACCCATATTTTTGATTTTATTTTCCAATAGAACATAATCTTGTGACTATAAAATAGATAGTCATATTCTGTAACTTTATGGAAATTCGTTACCATGATAATGCCGGAGAGCAACAATCTGTTTAGATAGAATTTCTGTTTCTCTCTACAATTCTGTGATATGTAGGATTGAAAAGAGACAAGAATAAAACAGTCTCCAGTCGTCTTGGCAACGAATCTTCAAAAAGTTTTAGAATACCAATAAATGAAAGAATATTCTATTAATTATTGTTGATTTCGGCAAAATTTTAGTCTGGCAATCTTCATATTCTATTTCAACATTAATATCTTCTTTGTTTTCTTCTTCTTCATGAATATCTATAAATTGTTCTAAAAAGAGTTGATTCGTTATCGATATCACAAGAATTCTCTGTTGTGTACGTTCATTATTCACAACAAAGTGTATAACTGATATGGCAACTGTCATTATTTGATGAACAATTTAAGGCTTTATAAAAGAATCTCGAAGAATAGTTTTACCAGAATTTGAACCTCATAGCTCATCGGCTAGTTGGTCAAAAAACGATCATTTTAGGTAATGTTGTGATTTTTTAAAACAAGTTAAGCAAGTCAAATAACTCAGAATCAGTCAAAGATTTTTTTCTATTGCATTCTATACCTTTTCAACTTCAAATTGCGAATAATCAACTAGAATGTGGAATCTTTCTACAATAAAATGGAGAAAGACAAAAAAATTCATGTTGGGGACATCTTTAACCCATTTTCGAAAATCACAACATCATAACAAATGAGCGTTTTTGTCGAACTTTCAAATAATCTACAAGGTCTAAATTTTGCTAAAGTAATCTCCAGGACACCTTCTAAAGATTCTTAAAATATTTCTCGAATTGGCAGTTGCTGTAAGAACTTTATAATCCGAGCTTAATAACGTAGTATAAACGTCCATATCAGTATTTCTGCTGTTTGAAATGATAATATCTCAGAAATGGTTAGTTAGTTAGTTTAGCTGGGTCGATTGGCTACTAAGCCTTACCAGACTGTGACCATTCTGATCTATTGTTCATAGCCCTCTCCCAATTACTGTCGCAGAAAGGATATCTTATTTGCGAAGTTAATTATCTTTCTGCAGGCGACAGAGTTGTGCGAGTAAGCCTATTGCGCGCCAACGCTACACATTCACATAGTATGTGCTCGGAGGTTTCATACTTCAGTTCACATAATCTACATCTTTCACTGTCAACTAAGCCTAGTTTTTTGAGGTGATATCTGACGGAATCTTAGTTAGGTCCTCGTAAGGTCGAGAAGCTTCTTAGCATTCCTAGGCAAGTAATCGATGAACATCTCCGCCTATCTCATTCCAGGAGTTTGCCTCCAATGGAGGANCCATCTGCAGATCTCTTTCCCCCATTGGGTTTTAGTTAGCCTGCAAAACGGTTCAGCACCTACCTTTGCAAGTTCATCGGCTATTTTGTTACCTCTAATTCCCTGATGCCCTGGCACACAAGTTAGGGTAAAGTTCAGAAATTATGAATCGCAGGGAAAAAGTCTAGGAACAAATTTGTAGACAACTGTATGATCTACAACTTTTGTCTCTTATATTTTTACGATAATATTTAACGGAAAATGCAACAACACAATATTTTTAACCTTTAACCTTGAATACTCCCTCAAAAAAACCCTACAACGAAATTTTTTGTGAGACCCGACCAATTTTGATGTTGAAGACGATGTTAAAATAATTTGTGATGTTTTTTGAGAAACAGAGCTAATGTCATCTTCGTTTAGGAAGTTTTTTAAATCTTGAAAAATGAATTGTAAATCATTATTTTCATAATTCTAAATTGATTTATGCATTTGTACAGAGGAATTTATTACTACCGGTTAAAATACTCTTCTTAAATCTGCAGTCATAGGATTGATGTTGCGTATACCATGACTTCGAATCTGGCTGAAGAGATTTTTCAATGGTTCTTGGTTAAGACGCCTTCCTAATAAATATTTAGAATATTCCTTTTAAAATATTCCATATCCGAATTGTACTTCGAAAACTCCAGTTTGAAATACTTGGAGGTCTTTTCTGATCCTTAACATTTCTTTCAACGAACTCCATTATGGCAAGTAATAGTAAATCCTCATTTTGCAAAACAGGAGATGGCCACTAGTGCTAGAAATTTCACATTTAAATAACCTTCCTTTCGATGGATTCTTCTGTGATCCATTTATCGAATCGAATAATTTATTAAAAAGGAACAATAATTCAGCCGTGTTGAAGTATTCTTTTCAATCCTTCTGTTGCCCAAGATATACGTTTTATCCATAGTCGCAATTTTGTTACAATTTAGATGCCTCTTTTTTATTTATTCTTGAAATATTTTATGGTTCTAGTTCTTGATTGCATGTTGTTGAACATATTGTTACAACAGATTTATTTTTTATAGAAGGAAGGATATTCTTCAACTATAATGTATTTTAGGAAGATATTTTTATAATGTTGAATAATTATATTATCTACTTTGTAAATGCAATGTAAGAATGGCATTTAAACAAAATTTGCGGTTTCCTTCAGATTTTTTTTCAAAATGACGATAAATTCTTTTATTTGTATAAGCATCCCATGAGTTCATTTTTTAAAATATTTTGATCAAAAATCTCCAACATCGATAGAAAATAACGTGATGTATATTTTTTTGCATTTAGTTCATTTTAGCCAATTTTTTTTATTTTTTGACTCATCAAAATATTTTTTTCCTACTCTATTCCAAATGAGCATAGTGAGGTTTGAATGTTATCAATCATTTTGATTGCACTCCGTATATGCCTTCTTGATCAGTGCTTAAAAGCAAGGAGTACATCTCATCATTTTTACCGACGAAAATGTGAATTTTTAACTCGCGATTTCTCGCTCGTCCTTGAGGCTACCGCAACCGCAAATAGATTTTTGAAGCCTCTAACGGTTCTTCCCATTTTTCATAATGTTAATACAAATTTGAATTACAGACGAAAATCTAACATGTTTTTTATATAATTTTTCTACTTTTTCTACTTTTTTTTATATTTTCGTTCATAACTTTGTTAATTTTGATTTTTTTGTAAAAAATCTTGTACTGTTAGATTATCTAACTTACAATTAGATACTAAATAAAAAGTTCTTTTCAAATCTTTAAGAAATTTTCCGATTCCGCCATTAGTTTTCAGGAAAATTAAGAACACGTTTTTTTCTACAATTTTTATCTTACAGCATTGATCAACCCCTCATTCGAAGGCTGATACAAAGGCAAAGGGCAAGACAGAAAGCTTTTTTTTGATATTTTGAAAATTGCTTCAATTATCGCGGAAAATTGGAGTTGATTTTCTAGCACTCTTTTCACCTATAAAAATTAATTATTTTGCTTTAAAATACATACGGTTAGGGTAGATAATTTTGTTCTCTTTCCGCTTGGCCCATTATTGTTGTAAAAAATGTTGATTTCTCGAAGAACATGGTATGAAAATCCAGTCTCTTTGTGTATTATCAAACAAGGTAACCCGCCATACTCGTAGAGTTGGAAATTCACATTTTCGTCGGTAAAAACCATGAGATGTACCCCTTGCCGTTAATCAGTACTGTGATGGTTGAAAATCTTGTAAATTGTAATAGTTTTTTATTCGAAAGTAAAATCAAAAATATGAGTTGCTATTAAAAAAAATGCCAGTAACATCATTTCTTCATGATAGTAATTAATAGAGTTGTTCTGATTCATTGACAAAAAAATACTAAAAAATAAAAACCTACCTTTTCTACACTAAATTCATTCATATAATGGAAGATTGACGAGAACATGATATAATAACTATCCTCAACTTTTACTAATTGAATCCCTTATGAATCTAGTAATTTTGTGTATACTTATTGTTAGTTGGTATTATTGCAATCAAATAATCACTTGACCATAAGTATTGTTTTCAATATGTTACTATCAAATCATTGGTTGTTTATAGAAAATCAAGTCATTTATTTTCAATGACGTATTGGCCATTTTCAAATTTTGCGCCTTTATATTAGAACCAATGATTTTTTCTCTAATACAATGCTGGGGAATAAAATAGAAATATTAGCGAATGTAGCTCTCTACCTCTTACAGCCGTTTCGTTCCCTATGTTAGAAAGAGGTTGAAAGAACTAAGGCGGAGTAAAATGAACTTAAGTCTACTTATTTGTACCACTACTCTAGTAACGATAGCTAATTCAACTCTGTTGGAGGGAGAAAGAGGGAAAAATAGAAACTTTGGAAATTTCTGTGAGATAGATAAAGATTGAGTGATCCCTTCTCATAAGGTTTGTTGTTCTCTGATTGTCTTTGCCTGTCTCACAGGAATTCCCGAAGTTTTTATTTTTCCCTTTTTCTCCCTCCAACAGAATTCAGGAAGCAGATATCGATAAGAGCTCTCTCTGCCTATTCAATAGAGTTGAATTAGCTATCGTTACTAAAGTAGTGCTATAAGTAGGTAGATTTAAGTTCATTATACTCCGCCCCTTTTAGTTCTCTCGACCTCTTTCTAACATAGGGAACGAAACGGCTGTAAGAGGAAGAGAGTTCCATATTTAGTAGGTGAATCGAGCATAGCGTTTCCCAAAAATAAAAGATCTTGCATTGTTTTTAACAAACTAATTGTATTTCTAACGGAATTTTCAGGAGGGTATAGCTTCATCTATCGGTGAACAACCGATTAAAGGTCTTGTCAATACAGCTGCCGGTGCTCGAATGACCGTCGCTGAAGCTTTAAGTAATCTCGTCTTTGCTGCAATTACCGATTTGAAAGATGTTAAATGTAGCGGTAATTGGATGTGGGCAGCGAAATTAGCCGGTGAAGGTGCCGCTCTATTCGATGCCTGTCAAGCTATGTGCAAATTAATGAGCGACCTCGGTATCGCAATTGATGGTGGTAAAGATTCATTAAGTATGGCAGCCCGTTTGGGTAATGGGGAAACAATTAAAGCTCCTGGAACGTTAGTTGTTTCAACATATGCCCCATGTCCGGATGTACGTAAAATTGTTACACCCGATTTAAAAGCACCAACTGTTGGCAAAACTGGTCGTTTATTATTTGTTGATTTATCAGCCGGTAATAATCGTTTAGGTGGTACAGCATTAGCCCAGTGTTACCAACAATTAGGTGATAAATCACCTGATGTTAATCGAGTTGATGATTTAAAGAATGCTTTTATTGCAACACAACAATTGATTAAAGATGGTGCTGTACAAGCTGGTCACGATATTAGTGATGGTGGTTTAATTACATGTTTATTAGAGATGAGTTTTGCTGGTTTATGTGGTATTGATGTACATATCAAACATCGACAGGGCCAACCGATTCCGATTTTATTCAGTGAAGAAATCGGTTGGATATTGGAAGTGTTCGATAATGATCTCGAACATTGTTTGAATATATTCAAGAAATTCAACGTACCCGTCTATAAAATCGGTAAAAGTATTGGTTGTGGTGTCGATTCGAAAATTACAATCAACGTTTGTAATGCCACATTCGAAAGTACAATTTTACCATTAATGCGAATCTGGGAAGAAACAAGTTACAAATTAGAATTACAACAAACAATAAAAGATTGTGCCGATTCTGAATTTAATTCATTATCAACAAGATCATTACCGAAATATCGTTTAAGTTTCGATCCGGATATTGATACAAGTCTATTGAAACAACCGATGGATATTCGTGTTGCTGTATTACGCGAAGAAGGCACAAATGGTGATCGTGAAATGGCAGCAGCCTTAATCCGTGCTGGTTTCAAAGTTTGGGATTTAACAATGCAAGATTTACTATCGAATACTATCAATTTGGATCAATTTCGTGGAATTATTTTCCCTGGTGGTTTCAGTTATGCAGGTAAATTAATTTTTCTATTTTATGAATGTCTTAATATCTATTAACGCACACTTTCTAGTGTATTTTATTAGGTTGGTAGTTGGATAGTTGTCACTTTAAATTCAAATGATAGCTAACAAACTGTGTTAAAGTCTTTACTAATTTGCAAAAATTTTAATTTAATGTTAACGGTATTTATTTTAAAAAGTTAAATGACAGTGTTAACAATCTTTATTTTTCTTCAAAGAAAATATCCAATTTTTGAAGAGTAACCACAGGTTTAAAACAAAAGAACAATTGGTATAAAAATTTGAATTTCTAGTTGCCGTGTCAACAATACCAACGGCAATAATAATCCCTAAATTAAAAAAAAATATTTTAACAGTTTATTGGAGGGTCCCTATGGATCATTTTCCCGAAATTTGAACCTCGTAGGTAATCGACAAGTTGGTCAAAAAATGTGAGTTTTAGTTAATGTTGTGATTTTTGAAAACGAGTTAATTATTCTGATTCAGATTCAAAGATGCTCCCCACACTTTTTTCATTTTTTTTCATTGCAAATAATAATTTATCTGAATTAATATTGAGAGCAATAATCATGAGTCATTTGACTTCTTTCAGATGAGTTACAAAGCCCAAATTTTGGACAATGATTTCTAGGGAGCCTCCTGTAAATCCTCAAGATATTTTTCAAATCACTGATCAAATAATGGGAGTTTTAAGTAAAGAACCCGGTATACATATAATTTATCCTATTTGTAAAGAGTGAGATAGAAGCTCTGTTTAAGATTGCTGATCTCTAACGTTGTTATGGTAACAAATTGTTAAAAAGTTAGAGAATACGATTGTAAGTTAATAGTCTCGCTCGAGAGGCAGTTCGCATTTTTCCCCTTTCTTTGTAAATTTACAATCTTCGTTCGATAAATGTATGAGAAATCAGTCGAGAAATAATCAAGTTGCCCCCACCTTCATCTAGCCAATCATAAGTCACGAAACCCCATCATATCATCTACTGAGTTACTGAGTTACTATTTTAAACGCTGTTTTCCGAAAACGGAAAAGAAAATTGAAACGAGAATGACTGCGCCGTGCAGCCTTAACTTTTCTTCATCTACCTATATGTGTTTCATTTCATTTTATTGATTATACCATATGTGTCACGCTATTCCTCTTCGTAGTAGTCTATGATATTGAGAACGTAGGTCAGCTTCTTGATTCAGCTTAGTAATCTACATTATCGACAATCTGTTGAGACAAGAGGATGTCGGTAATGCAGATTATAGAGTTGTAATAAGAAGCTGACCTACGTTCTCAAAGTCATAGGCTACTGCGAAGAGGAATAGCGTGGCACACATGGTATAGACGCGTGTTCTTCTGAATGTTAACACGCTTTTTTTTGACTAAAAATGCGGTTTTTCGCAATTATCAGAAAATTCGGTTTGATTTTCCAAATCTCATCAACGATAGAAAATTGAATTCTGAATCGAATGTGCCATTTCGATATCTTTTATCGTTTCCCGGTTCTATCGAATTTGTTTCTCATTGTTTCTTATGGGGGATTGAATGTTACCTGTCACTTCGAGCAACAGCCTAAAAATTGAGTTGTTAACTCAAAAAATTTTGGGTTGTAGATGTTTTAAAGATTTCAGTATTCTTTAAATTTTCAGTGATTACCATGTTTTATTCTTGTCTCTCTCCAATCTTACATACAACTAAAAGGAATTGTAAAAAGTGAGATGAAAGTTCTGTTGTAGTAACAAATCGTTAGAAAGTTCCAGAATAAATTAATTAAATTATTTGAATTTGTAGTATTTATAGAATTCCACTAAATTTTTATTGTTTCATTACCATGACAACTTGTTTTATGCTTATCTCTTTCCAATACTACATATTACAGTACTGGAAAGAGTATTTAAAGAGATACTCGATGTCTAGCGTTGTCATAGTAATGAACGGTTAAAAAGTTAGAGAATACGACTATAAATTGATTAATTTTTGTTTGCTTTGTAGATGTTTTAGGTTCGGCCAAAGGTTGGGCTGCCGGTATCCTATTTAATAAAACAATAAAAACGCATTTCGAACGTTTCTACGCCCGTCCGGATACGTTCAGTTTGGGTGTTTGTAACGGTTGCCAATTGATGGCATTAATCGGTTGGATCGGTGGTGAGAATTTAAATGATTCCAAACCGAATATAACATTAGAACATAATCTATCGGAACGTTTCGAATGTCGCTGGAGTACTGTACGTATTGAAAAATCACCATCGATCATGTTGAAAGGTATGGACGATTCAGTATTTGGTGTATGGGTTGCTCATGCTGAAGGTCGGTTTACATTTAAAACAACCGAAATCTATGACAATCTTCAACATAAGAAATGTGTAACGTTACGTTATACTGATGATGATGGTAATCCAACTGAAATCTATCCGATGAATCCGAATGGTAGTATCGGTGGTATTGCTGGTGTATGTTCGGAGGATGGACGGCATTTAGCAATGATGCCACATCCAGAACGTTGTATACAACCGTACCAATGGCCATATATGCCATTATCGTGGATGAATTATCAAAAGGGACCGTGGGAGAAGATGTTTAAGAATGCTTTCGATTGGTGCTGTTCAGTCAAATTCCATCCGGTTTATTATTAAACAAAATCATTCCAAATTTTTGTATTGTTTGTTAATTATAAATATTTAGATTTCTTGTACTTTGTGTATTTTTATCCATAACATAATAGAAACAATTAAGACTAGATTTACTATACAGGATAAGCCAAAAGAATGGTCTATTAAAATTCATTAAGTTTTTGAGCAACCCACTTTTTTATTTTAACTGGAATTGTGACTTTATTTAGATTATATGGGGAAAAAAGTAGTTTTACAATATGACTAATCTATTATCGATAGTTTTTTAGAAAATCTGGCTTTACGATTTTTTTTAAATTTTAATAGATTGTGAATAGTTTCACATCTTTTAAAGTTTCGTAGTATAATAAAGTCCAGGTTATGTATTTTTAATCAAATTTTATAGAATTGAATCATCTTTTAGTGTTTAATTTCAGTGTTTAATTTTTAAATTTGATTGACTAGAGCAAAAAATTCTGCATAAACTGTATTTTTTATACCTTTTCTGGTAATTTTTCAATTATTTAAAATAGTTTCAAAGAAAATACTGAAACAAAGGCTTAGCAAACCATTTTTTTATTCAACTACCACAATTAATGGAAATAATTGTAGATTTGTTTAAATAAAAAGCATCAGAAGAAATTGGTAATAAAATCAAAATTCATTGGATTTTTTTCATGTAAAATTCGCTGAAAAAGAACTTGTAAAACATTCAAAATTAACCTCAAATGTGTTCATGTCATTTTTCCAACAATAAGCCTTCTAAGCATCTCTTGATAGACGAATTATTAAGTCAGCCAACTCGATTCTAGGCATTTTCAGACAGCAAAATTGAAAATTATCAAAAATAGGTATGCAAAACGCAAATACAATTCGATATAGGATTTTTTCTCTATATAACCCTATAAAGAAAAATATGGTGTTGCATTTAAAATACAAAAGATATTACAGTTTGAAAACTGCCTGAAATTAACAATTAATTTCAGTTGACTACTGAAATATAATCCAGTTCTATAAAATTTAATAGAAACTACATTGTTTAAGCTATTAGAATTCCAAATTTCAATTATTTTAACACAATACTTTTTAAAATATGATTTTTTTAAATCTAACGTGCAAAATTTGATATTTCATCAATCATAAAACTACCATTAAATTTTAGCATAGAATCTAAATATGCAAAAATAACCCATTCAAAATAAGAAAGTGTATTGCTCAACCCCATTATTTCTAGAGGTAGTACAGGAACTTTAATCAATTAGAGAACTTATTTGTTCAGCGACTCATCGTCGTGATATACCCTGTATGATTTAAAACATTTCATAATTCATCCGAACTGGAAAATCTTGGCCCCTTTTTGATGGTTTTCCGTTTCTTTTTCTTCACACCATCCTCTAACGGCGTTGAAATTTCAACATTCGTCCGTTGTTTCCTATATGGATTAACATAATTCGGATGACGTGGTATATGATTTAATTCTTGACTAACTAACGATAATACTTTAATTGTATTATCGTCTAATAGATAACGGACTTGATTCGAGAATGCAATCGACCATTGTAACAATACATCCCAATTATTATTCAATTTCAATATTGTCTCACAGATATCAGGAAAACGTAAAATAATTTCAGAGAACAATACGGTATTTTCTAATATATTCGATAAGGCAATTTTAATTTTATCATCTAATGGAAAATCGGATACACCCGGTATATAAGAGGATGATTCAATGATTGCACGACTTTCTTGTATACCGATGAAGATTTTCTCGGCCATTAACATAATCATCGAGTATTGTTTTTCGTAATTGGTGATTTTCTTGAAATTCTTGATGGCTTCCAATTGTTCAACACGTTGGCGTTTAAATAATTTCTTATCTGTTGATAGTTAAGTGATTAAGCTGTAATTAATTGAATTTTCTGTGTAAAATGGGGAAATTATAAAAAAAATCAACCATGAAAATCACCTCTATTTGGCGTGTTTTCTACTAATAACAATACATTTTTTTGTTCTCGTCGCTTTCTCAACAATCTAAAGGAATATTTCCTTCTCCCGACGAGCTCATATTTTTGATAATTTCCCTATTTTTACCGGCATAATAGCCCCTCTTCTAAAAATGGTAAAAACCATAAAAATTGTACTTGTAAAAATTAGTAAACAAATAGAAAAAAGGATACACAATTGTTCTTGAATTTCTGATTCACTCAATTCCGATACAATTAAATTGAAATTAATAAAAAATAAAATAAATCGAATCAACAACATTGTGTTACATAACCTCACTTTTGTAGTTAATGTGAGTAACTAGCTGCAA
>JACDRQ010000846.1:0-17538 GCA_013841215.1 Hycleus cichorii
TGTCCTCTCTCGTTTATCTTTTTCTCTCTGATAGTTGTTTTGTAATGGTTGAAAGAGTCACTTGTAAACATCTTCAATTAATCAAAAGTAAAATGATTACTAATCAGTATTATTAAAAATAACTATTAAATAATATTTATATTGTTAAATTAAATCGTTTGTGATAATTGGTGCTGTGAATCATTAAATTCTGTCAATATTAACAAAATGTCTTCCGAAATACCGAAATTATTTGCCAAACATAGGCAAACTTGTGTAATGATTAAGAATTTGATTGAAGAAACTTTAGAAGCGCTAAATGATATTGGACCTAATATTAAAATAAGTCGTAAGAATTATTAAAATTATATTTATACATAATCATTAATAATTGTATATTGTAGAAGAAATTGAAGGTATTATAAAAGATGGTAAGTTGGATACAATCAAAAAATCTTCAGAAAGAGAACCAATAATTGTTGTGGATGGACAAGATAACCATGCAAAAGCAATATTAGTCAATCATATTCTCGGTGAGGATATTCTACCAACTCTTAGTTCACATTGGCGAGCAGTATGTTGATTTATACAAAAGAAATAAACAAATTAATAATCATCGTTTATTGTTGAAGGTCTATTTAAAATATGGCCCGGCTAAAATACTTCGAACAATGTGGAATATCGATTTTGAAGTTGTTAATGGTACACGACCATACCAGCCATTCTCAGTATTAACAACAGCTGATCTTTATCGTTATATTGATGAATGTGCAATAGATGATCCATGGTTTTATGCTATGGAAGCTGAATTACCAAATCCAGTTCTAAAAGATAATATGAAAATTTTAGTTATTCCAGATTGTACAAATTATAAACCAAATTATTTATTTTGGCGTGGACTAGAATACCATTTAAAGGACCATACACCTGTGATATTATATGCAATTCATGGAGACGAGGTTAAACCTAATGTAAGTTATAATTGGAAATCTAAATCAACATCCATTCGATCAAAATAGTTCCTTTTTGATTCATCATTCGAGTTTGCGAGTTTCTAGGGTCGTATATATGGAAAATTTAATCGATATAACAAAATTATTTCGAAGATGGAAAATTCTCCCTATCAATTACACAATTGTATTGGTACATTAATTTGTTACTTTTCAGCATAATTACAGTTAAAATTCAAAATTTCCCCCAATGTAAATAATTTTTAGAATCAATATTTCTAATCCTAATACTGTGTACTCTATCAATTTGTTATCAAAATGACCTGCTTTTAATGTTTGTTCAGTTAGAATATTGTCATTAAGTCGTTCTAAATTTCTAATCTTTTGGGCTAAATTCACACGAAAATTGATAATGAAACAAACATGTATTAATTCTATTTAAATCAAATATTTCAAGGTGTATATTTAAAGAATTGCCTTCTCCATGACACCTTAATATCCATCAAATTCCTTAATTATTTGTTGGATAATTCTAATTTCACCAAAATTTATTATAGAGTATGCCATATATTGAGAAATTTCAAAGGGCATTACGTGTACCATTTTTATTTGTTTGTATTGCTACTTGTAATGAAACATCAACAACAGATTCATTAACCGAATCATTACAACATTCAGTTGAATCTAGAAAGGATTTGATTTATAAAAAATTAAAAACACAATTGTTCTTCTTGGGTAAGTCGTTTATATGAATATTAATTTTAATAAAGTAAATCTATGAAAAACAAAATTTGAATTAAAAGGACATTTAACAGATACAGAAATTATCAAAACAGATGAGATTATACAACGGGAAAATAACAATATTGGAACACCATTTAATATGGTAACGTCATTTGCAAATTTCGACAGAGAGGTTGCTCCATTTACCGAACGAATGTTAAAACTATACACGTTAAATTTAGCAAGAAAATTAAGCGAAGTAATTAATAAATTAATCAAATTATTTCGATATTAATCGATGATTTTTAGATACATAATAAGTGTGTAAAACGGTTTATTTTATCCGCCTTCGATATGGCTCGAGAAATCCAGATAACACCAAAACGTTTATATTATGCCCGTGCAGAAGAACAAAGATTATATTTAGAATTAAAAGTATACGCTGATGATCAACAAAATTGTTTAACTGAACTTATAAATGATGTAGTTCAAGAGATGAAAATGAATATGGAGGAATTTTTGACTGAATTCGATCAAATTTACAATGCATCAGATAATCGTAAATTAATTTTTCATTAATTATATCGAATTCTTAATCAATTTGTTTAGATGATCGAACAGCATATGAGGCTAAAATTAAAATACAAGACTTAATATTGCAACGATTACGTAATGGTGTTGCTCAACGTTTGGGTAATTCAATTGCTTGTTTACAAGAATCCGTTACTGGCACTTTGGAACGTTGTTTAAAAAATATAGAAAAGGCTTGTGATAGTTTAGAAAGCAATGCATCAGCATCGAATGCTTTAAAACAAATATTAACAGCCGCTTATAATATTGATGTAAAAGCTACAACATCATTTTCTGTCGTTCATATATTTTTAAATCGTTGTAAAAAATTATTTACCGATTATATATCACCGGTTTACGGTAATATATGGCCGTTATCCGATAGAGAAGGTGCACCTACTTTAGAATTTAAATTGCGTACTTTAACAAATATGATGCGTCAATTAAGTCGTGGAAAATTGGCTAAAAGTATTTCATCACAATTTCGTGATCAAATTAAATCATCACATGATGCATTCCTATTAGCTGTACGTTTATTAGATAATCAATTATCTGGTAGACTTGAACAAACTGAAGAACAACGAGTTTTAATACGAAAAAAACATGCACCGAAATTTGCTAGATTAGCATTAGAAAGTACATCATTATGTGATTTTATTATTCATGGTATGCCAAAATTACTAAATGATATTGGACGTGGACAATATGGTGTTGTTTATTCGTGTGAACCATGGGGTGGTATTGAGGTTTGTGCTCTTAAATCAGTTGTACCACCGGATGATCGACATTGGAATGATTTAGCTATGGAATTCTACTATACACGGTATTATTATTAGTAAAACCTAACAAATTTTTTAATTTATCATAATTTTAGGAGCATTCCAGAACACTCGAGAATTCTAAAACTTCGAGGTTCTGTTATTGATTATAATTATGCCGGTGGTAGTTCCCCGGCTGTTTTATTAATAATGGAACGTATGTTTAGAGATTTACATTGTGGCATACGTCAAGGTTTAGATTGGTTACCACGTTTACAAATTGCAATTGATGTTGTAGCCGGTTTACGTTTCTTACATTCACAAGGTTTAGTCCATCGCGACATAAAATTAAAAAATGTCTTATTAGATAAAAGTAATCGTGGTAAATTAACCGATTTCGGTTTCTGTATACCTGAAGCAATGATGTCTGGTAGTATTGTTGGTACACCTGTACATATGGCACCTGAATTATTATTAGGCCGTTACGATTCTAGTGTTGATGTTTATGCTTTCGGTATATTATTTTGGTATATTTGTTCTGGTCAAGTTAAATTACCGAATAAATTTGATCAGTTTCAAAATAAAGAACAATTGTGGAATCATGTTCGTCGGGGTATAATTTGTAATAATTTTTATTTAAGATTATAATTTATATATTTTTTAATTAGGTATACGTCCGGAATGTTTACCACAATTTAATAAACCGTGTTGGAATTTAATGGAAAAATGTTGGGCTGGTGAACCATCAGAGCGGCCGTTATTAGGCGATGTCGAAGAACAATTAGAAGCTATTTACCAAAGTTCTCTTGAAAATACTGACGTTAATAAATAATATGTTTAAAGTTAGTGAAAATCATTGCAAAATTAGTCAAAGCGAATTTGTAGTTATAGGTTGTTTTCAAAATATTGTAATAGTTGTTTGTTTTGCTTATTTATAATCTTGTTTTAGATTGTAGTGACAGTTGCTGTTAAAAATTTTAATATTCGTTGTAACTGATCAAAACATTTTGAACAAATCTACGACAATCGTAGAATATAGTTTGATATACTATTGCAGTTATATCGTCCATATTTTTATAAATTTTATTAAAGACTACATCAAACTATACTCTACTTTTTTAGTTCGCAATTTGAAATTTGATCAGATATTGTAACTATTAGATAATTTTTTAAATTTTATAGAATCTCGAAAACTAAATGACTGATTTTGATATTACTGATTAATTATAGAACTGTTTGTGTTTTCTTAAATATTTTTTCACGAGTTTTGTTACCTTTTGTAATTCATTCCGAATAAAAAGTATTTTCAGTATTTAATTTTATTATAAAAGTACTTCGAATAAATTGAATACATCATTGTTGAATAGATAACAAATATCATGTTAAATGAGAATACTTATTTTTTAAAACAGTTAAAATAATATAAAATACGTATGATATAAATGCACCAAGTTGGAATATTAAACTAATACATATCGCTAGTTTTAAAAATGTATAAAGCCAATAGAAGCATATCATAGGCCATTTATATTATTAGAAATTCGATATAGTTAAAATTCACGTACAGGTATAGAATCTCGTTTGATACCCCTTGATAACCCAAATTAGAGCCTGTCTATTGAAATTGAAAACGATAACACCAAGATAATTTGGTGCAAAGTTGAATCTTAATAAATATAAAACAAACTAAATTACGCCTAAAAATCACTACTAAGCTGCCTTGAAAATTGTTGACTTTTTCCAAGCTAATCTTATTACGTCTACGCAAATTTTGTTCGAATATCGACCCGTTTCAAGTACTTAATTGTAAAATTATAAAATTAAACCATCTGCACAAAATTCTAACAGAGTAATCTCTTTAAAAGAGGCCACTTTTGTTCTACAACTTTTAGCTGCATTCTTTGATTCATGCTTTTACGAAAGTCAAAATTTCGATTAAAATTGAAGTTAAAACCACGTTTCGATAGAGTAAACTCGTTAAATCCGGAATTTCTAATCTGCTCCCAAATTAAGTCTAAAAGCCAAATTCTTATGCGTTAATGCAACTAAAGACCCTTTAGATCAATTTTCTAGTACAAAAGCATGCAATAAATTAGTAAATTTAAATTAAAATCCGATAATACAGTATAGTTCTTTACATTTCTTTAATCCATTTAGCAGCCAAAGATCATCTACTACTATCGATTTATTTGGATTTGACAAAAATAGATATTGTAAAGGGTATCAAGCGAGATGGAAGTGTACAAATTGATAAATAAATAATTTTATCGGTAACAAAAATAAATCCAGAAATAATTTTTTGAGATTCCATCATCAGTCGAAATTTTCTTTTGAAATTCTACAAATCAAATTAAAAACAAAAATTTATCACAAAATTATTTCCAACATTTAATTATTTGATGTTGATTATCAGTTAATTTGTTCTTTTGATAAAAAAATTTGGCAAAAGTAAATTTAAAGAATTTATGTTCAGTTCTCCGATTATTGTTATTGATATTGTTATTATAATTATTATTTTTATAATTATAATTATGTCAAGGATCATAATTTGGTGCAATAGTTAACGTAACCGATAAACCAGATTCTTTTATCAAATTAACAATATCGCCATGACTTAGATTCATGATTGCTATATGATTTACAGCAATTATATAATCGCCAACATGTAATCGTCCACAACGTTCAGCTGGACTATCTTCAATTAATCTTCCTAGAATTTTTTTTTAATATGAGTTATTACGCAACAAATCCAATTATCAATATTTGTTTACCTATTGTTGATCCTTGTTTATTAGCGGATGATATAATAACAAAACCGAAACCTTCATTTTCGTTACGTTGTACAGTTACATCATAATGTGGCTCAGGCAATTGCGTAGATTGTGCCATCAATGATAAATTCGAGCGTAAATTCGTTGGTTGTTGTTGTTGTTGCGGTGGCGGAGGTGGTGGTTGTTGTTGCTGTTGTAATTGATGATTTTCATGCGACCAATTAACAATCGGTTGATACTGATTTGGTGTTTTTTGTTGTGGTAAATGATAAACACGTCGACGTACAACTAAATTAACCTGTCCACGTGCCGCTGCTGCATTCATTAAACGTACAACTTGACGATGGGATGCTTTCAATACTGAAAAACCGTCAACACTAACAATTTCATCACCAGAACGTATACGACCATCTAAATCAGCCGCACCACCAGCTACAATATGACCAACAGCTACCTGAACAAACAAATAATTAAATTTATTCATTAATTTGGGTTTATTTTTATACTTGTGATTTATCTTCAATTCCGCCGACGATACGAAAACCAAAACCGTTTTCTTGTCGATTTAAAGTAACTGATGTTGTTATATATTCGCAATTTCTTTGTGGCCAATAATCGAGGTCCTTTTTCACTGTAGTTGCATAATTTTCGGCAGCTTCAGGTAATCCAGTACGGCATGTGTAACAATTACAATCGTATTGATGAAGCATACGTAACGACCAGGAATATTTCGGATCGATATTTGTAGGTGATGTGTAATCGTATGTTGATTTATTTTGATTATTCTCCGATAAATCAATATCATCATCAATATCATCGGGATTATCGATCAACGATAAACGTAATCTTGAATGATCGTTATTATAATTATCGTTAACATATTCGCATTTATACATATCGTTATTTAAATTCGAATTTAAATCTTTGATTGGTGTTTTTGTTAGATTTCTTGTATCAACTAATGGTGTTTTTGGGCGGCTTGGTAATATTTCCCTTGGTTGTGTACTATAAATATCAGCTGTTGGTGTTTTACTACGATATATATTATTAATATCTCTATTGCCATATCTATTGTCTAATTTTCTCAACTTATTTCTAATATTTGGTGTTTTATTTACACATCCACGTTGAACACATATTGTGGCTTCACTATTATATGGACAATTTTTTAATACTTGAACAACTTGATCGTGTGACATATTTTTTAATGATATATCATTGATTTCTAATAATATATCACCTTCTATTAAATTTTTACAACGTTGACGATCTAATATTTGTTTAACACGTTGTCCACATGCACTATCAGCTATTGTAAAACCAAAACCTAAATTACCTTTTACTATATTTACTCTAACTTGCACCTTGCCCAAATTACCAATACCCTTTATTATATCATCGAATTCATCACATTGTTGTTCGGTAATATCATCTCGATTTGTTGTTGTATCATCGTTATCTAAAAAATTATAATTCGTATCCAATAAACGTTTATCATCAGTTGTTATTTGTTGTGAATCGACAGCAATTGTTGTTACAACTTCTGTATTTGGATCATTCGGATCGAATGGTAATGGATAACCGCGACATACTTCCAACGATACAGTGGAACCAACATTTATCGATTGAAATAACCGAACAATTTGATTATGTGTATAACCTAACACGCATATATCGTTAACATAAACAATAACATCACCGGTCTGTAATTGACCGTCTAACCAAGCCGGACCTTTCGGTACAACCGATTTAATTTGTAAAAATTCATCCACACCATCATCACCGCCAACAATTGTAAAACCTAAACCTCTAGACGATTTAACTAAAGATGTACGAAAACGTTGACCACATAATTCACTTGGATCTTTTGTAAACGATGTACGACTATCTCGATTGTTTGCTTGTAGTGCAGCACGTTTTGCTTGTATCACAGGATTTTCGTATTGTGTACGTCGATTAACATGATCGATAAAATATGTACCGTAATTTGGATCGCTTATTTTCTCCCAACCGTACGGCAATTCATCGTCTAGACAATCTTCAAGTGATTTCTTTTGGAATTTCGATAAACGTGGATCTAACCAATGCGATGTGCCTGTCGAATGGCTACAAATCAAATGATTAAAACTAAAATAATGATTATTAATGAATTTACTCGATAAAATAGACCTCGCCATTTTCAGTATATGCTTTCTCCCATTTCGGTGGTAATGGTCCTAAGGAATTCGTATCATCGTTATCATTATTGCCACGGTTCGAATTATTATCATCGTAAAACTTTGAATTATCGACTAAATCAACCGATTGTTCACCAGTATCAACTTGTAATACTTGAGAAAGCTTCGAATCACTATTATGACTCATTTCTCAATTTTATCGAATTGGTTTATATTCTAAATTGGATCCAATCACATTTGATAAATAATCAAATATAAACACATCTTTCAGGTTAACCCTACACTACAATTGGGTTTTTCGCGTAAATTAACCAATATTTACACAATTCCTATTTAGTGTTAATTGAATTATTACAATAAATAAACAAAAGCATTTAATACGTTTTTGTTGTTATTTTAAATAAAAATACGAAAATATCATTGCGTTTATAGTAACGTGTGAAGTTTGCCGACATACATGAACCGAATGAAGTTAGGTAATGGTCACGTAATGGCGGTCAATTCGAATTGATTTCAACAAATTCGAAAAATTCTATCAATTTATTTATTTATAATTCGTAGATTATATAATGGAATTCGTTCCAATAAAAAGCCGGCAATTATGGGAATATCGTAAAAATAGTTTTTCAAGTATTTGGCACAAATTGGCTATTATTGCGAAATTACAATTAAAATAATCGATTTTCGTTTAAAATCGGTTTAAATTTTGGTTAATTTTCTATTTTTATTTTATATAGTCTACTATGATTAATAAGATTCGAAATTTTTAGGTAATTTGATCTGTTAATTTCTATATTTTTATTGATAAATAAGGTGTCGTTCGGTAATGGTAGTTGAAAACGTTGGTGGTCTTGATAAAATAAAAAAAACAATTGATTGTGCATATATGCGTTGTTTATAGTCCGCGTTATTCTAATAGATTTTCTGTATAGTAGCGTATTACGTTATGTACATAGACTTCTATTACATGTATGTGTTGTTATGTATAAATACATATTTAATGCGCATAGTAATGCATCCAGTTATGGTTCATATGTCGTCATCAGCTGTTCGATAAGTTGCGCACGCATCGTATACGTAGAATTTTACGTCAGCGTCAATTTTCAATCTATCCTTGTTTATTATTAGAAAACATCCATAATACGCATGCGTATTGTATGAAATCTTTGATAGATCGTTGTATCGTTGAAATTCGTATAAGATCGTTGTTACGTTTCCGGTACTTCCGCGCAAAAGTAGTGACAGAAGAAAAGTGGGCTGGTGGTTCACTGGTGGATTGGTGGAGTGTTTTCCTGGTGTATGTGTATGACATAACACGACCAAGTAAATTTGTAAAAAAAATAATAATTTAGTAATATAATAATAACGTTAAGTATTAATTTAAAGGATTAATCAATTAATTTGCTAGCCGGCCCTGATTATAATTGTTTGTTTGTTTTATTTTTCGGAAAAAAAAATATATATAAAAAAAAATCGAAATAAATAGATAAACAAACTAAATAAGCGAATAAATCTGTGTGACGTGTGCTAATGGGGGAATTTAGTTTGAGCACGAATACAAATATTGGTTTGAGTGGTGTTGAAATATCAACAACAAAGAATACAACAACATCAAATACATTATTTTATACAACATCAACAACAAATAGTTGTGGTAATACAGAATTACAAACAACAGGAGGCCAGGTACGGCCCGGGATGCAAGATGAACTCGTCGAGAAAACGTCTAACGGCGATGAGGTGGGTGGCGCGACACCAGCAGATAAATCGCAAACAGACGATACAACAACAAATGATATGACCGATAAATTGACTGAACAGGTGGTACAGAATACGTCAAAAGTAGTAACAACAACAACATTACCACCATTATTTCATCCACAAGAGACTAATAGTAATACACCATCATTATGGTCACCAGCTATTGAAGATACTTACGTTACAAATATGGCTAGTATAAATGGTAATTTGGGTTTTCAAAATTTTGGTAATCAACAATTATTTGGTGGTAGCAGTGGTAATAATACAACAGCAGCAGCAGCAGCGGCAGTAGCAGCAAATCAGGGCCGACGTGCTATTACAGCAACACATAATTTTTCACATAATATCGGTAGACAACAATCCACACATCCATTATATAAAAGTTATAATTCATGGGCAAATCCAGGACAGACATGGTCAAATAATTCATCTGTATGGAATAGGGGTAGAAGTGTACCAAATTTAACACCATTACAACAAATTGGTGTTGCTGGTAGAAAACCAAGTCCAACATTTAATCATCAACAAGTAATATCACCAGTTAAATTCAGACGTAGTACATCATATCCTGGTAAAGGACCATTCCCACAACCACCGACATTTGAAATTACCAATATGGATGAAGCTAGAGAACTACTACCATATCAGGTAACGTGTGGCACCCTTTGAGCACTGCACACATATATACACATGTACACTGTGATTATTGTGATTATTATGATTAGTATTTATTTATTTAATGCCACCAAATGGCCACATGCTACATTTGTAATTGGTTTTTTTTTGATCAATTGTGCTGCTGTTGCTGCTATTTTGCTACTGTTTTTTTTTATTTATTAATTATTGTTGCTATTGTTGTTATTTGTTGTTTATTTGCTTGCTGTGTCACATTATTACATAGTCTTGTCACCTTTATCTGTGATTTTTTTTTTAATATTTATTAAAAAATAAACCATTAATCATTAGTTCACATTTGTTTTTATTTATAATTTGTGTTTATATTGTGTTTTTTCTGTATATACAACATTCATTAATTGGACAATTTGCACTGCATGTTGGATAAAAAAGAGCCAAAAATTGTAATTACAACAAATCTAATTGGAATCGCATATTAAAAAGACAGCGGTAAATATTTAAGGGGAAGTGACAGTATATTTAGCTGTTGACGAAAATAACTTGGAGCATTTTTATAAATTTAGACGGAAAAACTCTGCGATTATTCTCAAAAAATTTGTCGCACATCACTACAAATAAAATCCGATAAAAAAATCAATCCGTTCAAAGAATCAATCGATAAATTAAAACAATTGGAAATATTCCCTATTCAAGCTTGTCATTCAAGAATCACTTGTAAAAAACCGAATAAATGCATGGATATTCAGTTAATTAATAAATAAATGATTTACATAAATAGCAATATTTTTAACTGAAGGTAAGCAATGAGATTAAAATAGAAATAGCCATGAGTCGAGAGACGATCATTTTATATATAAATAAACAGTAAATCTAAATTATTCAAATTTCTTAATTATAAAACTGACAATATTTCGGTCTATAACGCAAAGACCTTGTACGAAATTAAACACAATCTAGTCGTAATTTTGAAAACATTACGCAACTATTTTAAACATTTTTTCTATTTGAAAATAGTAAAATAAAAAAAAATTGGAAAAATTAAAGTACCATTAACGCCCGGTTTGCAGGCAACACAACTTACATTCACGTATAAACAAGTTGTAGTTGCATATGTTTAATTAGTGTATGATTTAAAGTCCGATTTCCGACTTCTGTATGTCCATTTTTTTCTAATTAGCTCCCTTATAAACCTTATAATGGGTTACATTTATTGATTTTAGAACGCAAAGAAATATCGGTGACCCAGTTTTCCATCTAGGCAACCTACACGATAGTAGCGTATTACGGTCATTATTTATTAAATTCGTTTTATTATCGAATAACAATAAATGATAATAACAATAGAAAATAATAATAATTAACAATGGTTTTATAGTTAATTGATTTTCTTATTTTTTTAATTGATTGAATATGCTTGGCGTTGTGTAATAAATCATAGAATACGGGGGTTGATTTTAAAATTTTACAAATCGATAATTTTGATAATTCCAATGATTTTTCGAAAATCTTTTCCAGGACCGATGTGGCATGGTCAATGCTAATGGTAGTAGTCCTTTGGAGAATATGAGGGGCCTAGAGCATTATTTAAACGATATCATGAGACCACCACCCGATTCGACAGACATTAAAGGTAGGAAGCACGATTTTATTCTAATTTTTTTAATAAAAATTTGGAATATAAATAAAGAAATAAGAATATAACAGGTTGTGTGGTGGGCGTTATTGATAATTTAAATAAATTTAGACAACTCAGATGAAAAGACAGACACTATATTAACAATTTCTACACTTAAGTGGTCTTTTAGTGCTTATTTATTCGCAAAAAATGCAATGTTTCGAAAGAATTTGGTTTAGGTTTATGTCATCTGTTAATATTTCCATGATTTTTATTAGTCTGTCTTTTCTTTTATATCTATTAATTTTATTTTGTTGGTGATATCGTCTGTTAGTTTCCGAGAATAAAATTTAAATTGCATGTTATCCGTGATAGTAGCTCCTCAGTGATTTGTGTATTTTCCAGGCAACATTGCGGTGTAATACGGTCCTTATAAAAAACCAGGAAATATACGATAACTCGTAGGTAAGTTTATTTTATCAAACAATCCGCATGTATATGGTCGATTTATCAATTAATGATCAGGTTTTTAAGTCTTTTAAAAAAATTCTAATAATAAAACTCCTGTTCCTGTGTGACTTTTATTTAGCCAAAAAATCTGGCGTTGTCTTCTTCGAAAATAGAATCTTGGCTGTGTTTCGATTTTGGTCATCGTGACTTGTCTTTTGGGGATTGTTCGATTTTTTTTGTATGTGGTTTTTTAAAGGGTGAAATATCTGTGGGGTAGTACAGGAAACGATTAAATTAACTGTAAATTGTCGTGAATGTTCGTAAAGATCGTTTTTTGGTGCAGTAGAAAAATCGTCATATGCGCAGTATTGGTTGAAATTTCGTTATATACTGCGACATAGAAGTGTGCCTACTATCAACATAACAGTCTCTATCTGTATTTTGTAATTTCCTCATTTAGTTCGCGCTGTTGTTGTGTTACGTTAATGTTGTTTTGTTGTTTTTTTATTACTATTATTATTTTTGTTTAATTAAAGCTTTAGTTTTTCAAGGACTCGAACACGTATTATTATTTTTTTTTAATAAGAAATCATAAATATTGTGTATTAGTGTGACTGAACAACTAGTGTGCGTAATTAAGATTTAAATAGTAAATGCATCATGTTCAGAGCTTACGGAGCCTCACCTGTAGACGCCTCATCCCCAACATCCCCTTGGGGATTACAATTTAATTCAATACCAAAAGGTTAGATCTACTTTCTATATATATATTATTATCATTACTATTATTATTGTTGTTGTAATGTATACTTGTCTAAATTTATTACACGGTCGTCGAGAATTATTGCCACATCAACCTGTTTACTATTAAGTGAATTACTTTATAATAAAAAAAAAAAAATTATTGGAGTTTTATTTAAACTATATCAAAAATTAGATATATTCCAAACAAAAATTTGCAATCATTTAAATATTTACATGATAATCGATAATGATGACAATTTCTAGAAAAATAAATCCACTTTAAAATACCAATAAGTACCTATAATACAGGTAGTACAAATATTTAATATTTGCAAAAATAAGTTAATTTGTGACGTCAGATTAAGTCACATGTCGCACCAATAGCGTACTATTAAAACAAAAACAACGTTGCCACATGTACAATTTAATCCCTTTAATCGTAAAATCAAATAAAATCGATATATATAAAAACAATTACTATAATAATACAAATTTAGGATTGGTTATTTTGTATGGTAAATTAAATGTAACCAATTGAAACGTGGCGCATCCACCAAATTTCTATAATGCGCATATTTAGGTAACGACATCTGGTGATGTTTAATTTGTAATTGTTTGGTATAATTGGCAACGTTGATTCGAGAGAAAAAAAATCAATTTTTCTATATCACACACATACACATGTCAATATCAGCTGATTTTCTTATAACCTAACTTTATTAAAAAATACGTCGATTAGTAACAGGCACGTATTTAGAAAAATCCATGAAGGGCATCTTATGTAATTTATCTAATAATATGGTTTTTAATTGTGGTTTCCTCTTTTAATTATGAATAAAATATAACGTAAATTTTCCGTAATGTTTTTTTTTGATGATTATTGCAAATTTTGATGACTGTACTTTTTGTTTGATTTGTTCTCTAGATTGATAACAAAAATAAAATTTATTTTTATCCAGTTATTGTATTGATTTTTGGTTAACCTTCGTTTTTATTGTTTTTATAACAATAGAAATAGACTAATAAATAAATGAAATAAATGACAATTAAATAATATCGAATATTGTTTTTTAAATGATTTAATATTAACCTTGACCGTAACGTCGTCATTTAAATAAACTAAAAGAAGAAAATAATAATAATGAATTGTAATGCTTTTTATTATATTAAAACATCGCAATTATCAGGATGATTTAAATTAAAATCAATTAATATTGAAGGTTGAGTTGTATTACGTTGGTAAAATTTCTTTTTTTCAAAAATATAAATATTTTTACATAATCAGCAATTGAGAATTAAAAGTCAGTAAATCAGAGTATCTTTTTTCTGATGATTTGTTATAATTTCGAAATTTCATAGAAAATCAATTTTCAATGATTGGCGAGAATAAAAAAAATTAAGGAAGTTACAACGATATTTCTACATGAATAGTTATTTTATTTGTCACGTTTTACTTTTCATACTATCTAATAAAACCATTTTCCTTATTATTACTATTATTATCAACATTATTATTGTATTTTGTAATAGCATTAAATTAATTGTTTTAGGATTCATCAACTGTAACACAAACGCTTTCCAGTCATTGTCGCAGTTACATGGTGAGTTAATCAAAAATACATCGTTTCAGATCAATTGTTGGATGGAAACATTGAAAAAAAATTAACTAATACAATTTTATAACACGTTTATTTATGTTTATATAACATTTTAAGTTGCTTAATTACATTGCCCTATTCATTTACACTCCAACTTTCGAATCAACATTTTTAAACGCATAGGAGTGTTTGTTTATTTTACTTTTGTTTTGGCATACAAACTTTATAAGGGGTTGAAGATTTTCTTTGGTTAGATTTGAACATCCCTTAGTATCTTTAAACATGTGTTTTAAAGTACAAAAGGTCGATGCACTCAATCCACGTGCCCCCGTCAAAATTAGGGTAGTTTCTTATATGATACGCATGCGTTTGTTGCTATTGATAAAACTGTCGTCTATGTTTAACCCTTATATAGGATGTTTTATATTACTTTTTGGCTATACTCGGTATATTGAACCCCTGAGAAGAAGGTAACTAAGACAGGGGTTGTCTAATGATGATTTGTTTTTATTTTATTTTTATTTAAATTTATTTGTTTATTTATTTTTATAGGGAAATCTTCATACTTCCAAGTTTTAGATGATCAGGCTGGTCCTGTATTACTCGAAGAACCTCATTTAGTTGATGGTACATTAGGTGGTGTACAACCACTTAGTTCACCATCTAGATCATCACCACATTCACAAGGTTCAGAAGGTGGTGAACGTTTTTCACGTAAAGTATTTGTTGGTGGTTTACCACCAGATATCGATGAAGATGAAATAACAGCTAGTTTTCGTCGTTTTGGTCCATTAGTTGTTGATTGGCCTCATAAAGCTGAAAGTAAATCATATTTTCCACCTAAAGGATATGCATTCCTATTATTTCAGGTTTAAATGTTATTCTGTTAATTTTTGTTATTAATTTTAATTATAATTAATGAATATAGGATGAGAATTCCGTGCAAAGTTTGATAGATGCTTGTATTACTGATGAAGATAAATTATATTTATGTGTATCTTCACCAACAATCAAAGATAAGCCTGTACAGATACGACCATGGAGATTGTCGGATGCTGATTTTGTTCTGGATGCTTCAATGCCTTTAGATCCACGTAAAACGGTTTTTGTCGGTGGAGTTCCCCGACCTCTCAAGGCTGGTATGTTTCCAGTATCCCTAGAATAGACTAGAGGAAATTTCTTACAATATTTTTTTTATTTTTATAATTTTTATAGTGGAATTAGCTATGATTATGGATCGTTTATATGGCGGCGTATGTTATGCTGGTATCGATACAGATCCAGAATTGAAATATCCAAAAGGTGCTGGACGTGTTGCTTTTAGTAATCAACAAAGTTATATAGCTGCAATTAGTGCACGTTTTGTACAATTGCAACATGGTGATATTGATAAGAGGGTTGAAGTGAAACCGTATGTACTTGATGATCAAATGTGTGATGAATGTCAAGGCCAACGTTGTGGTGGTAAATTTGCACCATTTTTTTGTGCAAACGTCACTTGTTTACAGGTATTTATTAGATTTTATTGTTATTAAAAAATAATTAAAAAACGATTATTATATTTTTTTATTCCATAGTACTATTGTGAGCACTGTTGGGCAACAATCCATTCGCGACCAGGACGAGAGTTCCATAAACCATTAGTAAAAGAAGGAGCAGATCGTCCTAGAGCTGTTCCTTTTCGTTGGTGTTAACGCAGGAGCGCTTAATCAGCAACTGTCATTATTATTTATTATTCAAATTTGGTATAAACCAAAAAATAATATGGCAGTATTGCTGTATATTGCATAGGCATAATTATCTAGTAGCAATTATACATAACTATTTAAAAAATTACATTAAAAATTTTACCTGTAACCTGTTATATTCTGTCTGAGGCTCTCCTGGTGATAGCGAAATTCTACTGCACCAGCCGATACAATATTTGGCAAGTTATTAAGCAAATTTTTTCCTTCACATATTTGCATATTTATCGTTTCCAATAAGATTATTCGATACTTTTTTGTTTTGTTTGTTTGTAAATCGATTTTGTAAAATTCAACACGTCATTTTTCTAGTGAATGTTAAAACCTCTTGGTAACTAGTCGTCTTTTATCAGTTTTATGAGTGATTGAAGATGACGTGTTCAAATTTACAAGAGGCAATTAATCGAAATATTCTTATTATAGACGATAAAATATACAATAATATTATGTATCGCTGTAATTTCTAAAACGATCATGATAAGATTGAATGATGTTGATGACGAGTGGCCTTTTGATTAGTTTTTTTGGCCAATAGTTCTGGTCATATTTGGCTGACCGTACACTGACCAGAACATTAGTAAAGGATGCATGTTTATATATAAAATAAAATAAAAAAATTATAAAAATTAATAACAAAGAGAAATAGAAGAACATAAATAATTATGTGTATAGTGCGGTACAGTCAGAAACTTTCAGGGTATTGTAAATACTATACTAGTCTAAATCTGCAAGCCGCCTGCTGGGCAGAGGATCTCCGCTTGCGGCAACAACTTAGCCCCCAAGTACCTGACCGGCCCGCCTTTGCCCGTGTTCCGCTGCTAATTTAAATTAATTTTTGTTACAATNTTTTGATTAGTTTTTTTGGCCAATAGTTCTGGTCATATTTGGCTGACCGTACACTGACCAGAACATTAGTAAAGGATGCATGTTTATATATAAAATAAAATAAAAAAATTATAAAAATTAATAACAAAGAGAAATAGAAGAACATAAATAATTATGTGTATAGTGCGGTACAGTCAGAAACTTTCAGGGTATTGTAAATACTATACTAGTCTAAA
>JACDRQ010000847.1:0-17507 GCA_013841215.1 Hycleus cichorii
ACGAAAATATTTTCCAGATGTAGTTCAGGTGGTAAAACGGGTGCATACCAAATTTCATCATTTCATCAATCTTTAAACGTCTAATAGACCAACCATTTGGTTCACTCTGTAGAATAAAATGTATCGATATAATTAATTAGAATTGAGAAAGAATTGATAAATTTTATCAAACTGTTGTACCATAGGTACTGAAAACAACCCTAGTACTGTCACTATCTAATGTAACATCTTCCGGACTAGCTAAATCAACACGTACACTACCTGAATTATTACGTTTTCTTTGTCCCCAATTATTTAATGTCCAATGATACACACCATCACTATTATTGTTATTGTTATTATTATTATTGATAGTTGTAGTTTCATCTTGCGATATTGGTGAATTTCCATCTAATGTCTCACAACTTGAGCTCGTTTCAAACGAATCACCACCACCTTTATAACGACTAATACCATTACCATCGATCGATATATGACTCTCTTCGATACCTTTCAATATGCATTGGCAAATTTCCGATTCTAACGGTATCGGATCATCAGAATCACGATTATAGATAGTTACAGCAATATGGGCTGGATGGGGTATTGGTAACGGTATTACCAATTTATCAGGCGTATATGGGTGTTGATAACGTTTCCATGGCATCCGTAAACTCGGCGATTTACTATTCTTGCGCAACGAATCCAACAATGTTGCTGATTCTCTATTAACACAATTCGAAATTAATTTAAATCGAGCAAAATTAACAAAAACTTACGTTCTCTTATCGGTCTTCTTGGCGGTGTTTACTTGTTTTGCTCGCGGATTAAACACGGTAACATCCAAACAAGGCGAATGTATTTGGATATTGCCTCTAGGCGTGTAGACGTTGCCTAATAAATCCGGCCCGCGGGCGCCCAATTGGGCACATTGCACCATCTCGGTGTACCGTTGCAGATCGATATTTGGATTCGGTTCCAAACGGAAACTCGTATCGGTGTGATCTAACGGCGTTAAAATATCCAAACTGAAGATCTCCGTGTATAATAGACCGGCCAAACTTGCCCAATCGTTGATGCACAAACCGCGATTCTCCCAAAATTCCTCCTCATTATCCAAATCGAATTTCTTAATTACGTGTTTCCAGTAGAAACGTTCTAGCATTAAGGCGCCTTGTTGTATGGCGATCTTCAATTCGGATGTTTCTAATTTAATTTTACTTTTTATGGTGATATTCAAGCCGGTTTGTAGATCGCGCCGGCGACGTTCCAATTTCTCATACAATACACTCAATAGATCTTGTGATTGTTTTTCCAAGATTTTATATTGGCCATTTTTCGATAATTGAGCCGAGAAACTGCCGAAACAAGCTTCAATAAAATGGGTGAAATCGCGTTGTGGTTGTGTTATTAGATTTTCGATAATTTGTTGATACGCCAACAGTTCATCCCATTCCATTTTCGCTTCTAATGCGGCCAATGCTTGTTCGGGACTTATTTGGAAATAATAATTGTTGGTTAAACCGGGACCGGCGATACGTTTAACAACGAAACTATCACTAGCCGGTATACGGCCACGTTTCTTGATAATCAAATGGAAAATTGTTGTATCCCACAATAAACGCAACCAATAACGCAATAAACCACCACTTAATATAATTAAAGATACTAAAGGGCATATAAAAATCGCTATAAATATCGATAATAACGGTTGTAGACAACCTTGTAATAGAATTTTCCAAATAATAGCCTCAAATAATACAAAATAACGATTGCGTTTAATTTCCGGACAATCTAAATCGTAAATTAGAGCATTCGTTATTTGAACGAACAACGTCAATATTGGCATCCATAAAATTGCAGTAATTGCAATAAATAAACTAATTATAATAACCAAAATACAAATTAACGGAAATATTACAATTAATATTAAAGTACCGAATAGACCTTTAATAAAATAATTCCATAAACGATTTAAATGTCGAGTAAAACCTTTACCGATAAAACCGGTATCCGGTTTCGTTTCGAAATATGTACGCGATTTGGATATATGCCGCCATAATTTCAATAAACGCGAACATAACGTTAACGTTAAACTACTTTTACGTGGAAATAAAGTACCATTAATTTGCGATAATTCTAAATCGGGCATGAATGGTTCTATTGATAATAAAGCACGTAAACCCAATGGACTACACCATGGTAGAATTATACCGAAGAAGAACATTGCATTCCAACTCCAACACCACGTACGATGGAAATAATTGAAAATACGCCATAACGGCCAACGTGTTGTAGTTGTACGTACAATTTCTTTTTCAACTAAAAATACCGGTTGACTTGGATCGGAACGTGGTGTTGTTATACTTGTGGCTTGTTTACTTAGAACAGTTGGTACAATTTCCGATTGGCCTTGGAAATTTCGACGTACAATCCAATTTGTTGGTAGCCAAATTTGTGTTGGCCAAAAAAATGAACGTGTTGGTGTTTTCACTTTTCTCAATTCGCGCAATAGAGCCGGTTCCCTCTGTAATTAATAATCAATTAATTTGTTTAATTCAACAATAATCAACGTACATCTCTCATAAAAGCGAGATCTCTGTTGAGAAAATAAACAGTTTGGTTTAATTTCTGTGAATTGCATAGAGTTAAAGCCTCCTCGTGGGCGCTCCATTGGTTCTCTTGACTGAATTTGTATTCGGCTTGGCGTAATTTCGATCTTAACCACGGTTCAATTCGGGATAATACCGGATATGAGGTGCACAAACGGATCTTTATGTCTTCCTGAGATTTGGAGAGGCGATATTGGACATTTTCAACAGCTCTAAATGAAACAATAATTTTTTAATAAGCCGCAAAATTGCAATATTTAATCGATTATACAGGGTGAGGCAAGAGGATGGTCTATTAGAAGTTTAAGTTCTAATCTACCCTCGGTATATGGGGTGTAGACCCTTCTTATTTTAAAATGAATGGTAATTGTTCTACTTTAAAGGGGACGAGGTAGATCTCTAGATTTTCACCGGCGAAAATGTGAGTTTGTAACTTGCAATTTCTCGCTCGTCTTTAGGGCTACAACAACCGGAAATAGATTCTTGAAAAGAGCATTTCTTATAGAATCGAAAGGTTTTTCCCGTTTTTCAAAATGTTGATACAAATTTGAATTACAAACGAAAATCTAACAACATTTTTGTTTCGTATTTTTGTACAATTTCTCGTATTTTCTCTTATAATTTGGCCAATTTTGATGATTTTGCAAAAAATCTTGTACTGTTAGATAGCAAATAAAAAGTTCTTTTCAAATATTCAAAAAAATTTCCGTTAGTTTTCCGAAAAATTAAGATAACGTCTGGGAGGAGATATAAGAATTTGGGCACAGTTTTTATTTTACAGCATTGATCAACCCCTCGTTCGAAAGCTGATACAAAAGCCGAGGGGAATGTGAAGCCCTTTTTTTTGAAAATTTGAAAATTGCCCGAGTTATTGCGGAAAAACCAACTGGTTTTTCTGGCATTGTTTGCACATATTAAGGCTACAGAATACATCTCCAGATTTCAACCGGCGAAAATGTGAGACAATGTGAATTTCCAACTCGCAATTCCTTACTCGTTCTTGAGACTACGACAACCGGAGATAGATTTTTGAAAAGGACATTTCTTATAGAATGCAACGGTTTTTACCGTTTTTCAAAATGTTGATACAAATTTGAATTACAAACGAAAATCTAACAACATGTTTTTTTCGTATTTTTGTACAATTTCTCGTATTTTCTCTTATAATTTGGCCAATTTTGATTATTTTGCAAAAATTCTTGTACTGTTAGATAGCAAATAAAAAGTTCTTATAAAATATTTAAGAAATTTTCCAATTGCGCCGTTAGTTTTCCGGAAAATTAAGATAACGTCCGGGAGGAGATATAAGAATTTGGGCACAGTTTTTATTTTACAGCATTGATCAACCCCTCGTTCGAAAGCTGATACAAAAGCCGAGCGGAATGTGGAGCCCTTTTTTTGAAAATTTGAAAATTGCCGGAGTTATTGCGGAAAAACCAACTGGTTTTTCAGGCATTGTTTGCACATATTAAGGCTACAGAATACATCTCCAAATTTCAACCGGCGAAAATGTGAGACAATGTGAGAAAATGTGAATTTCCAACTCGCAATTTCTTTTTCGTCCTTGGAGCTACAACAACCGCAAATAGATTTTTGAAAAGGGAATTTCTTATAGCCCCTAACGGTTCTTTGCGTTTTTCAAAATGTTGATACAAATTTGAAATACAAACAAAAATCTAACAATATGTTTTTTTCGTATTTTTGTACAATTTCTTGCATTTTCTCTTATAACTTGCCCAATTTTGATTATTTTGCAAAAATTCTTGTACTGTTAGATAGAAAATAAAAAGTTCTTTTCAAATATTTAAGAAAATTTCCAATTCCATCGTTAGTTTTCCGGAAAATTAAGAAAACTTCTCTAAGCTAAAACAGGTTTTCTCCTACAGTTTTTATTTTACAGCATTGATCACCCCCTCATTCGAAAGCTGATACAAAGGCGAAGTGCAAGATGAATCCCTTTTTTTGAAATTTTGAAAATTGCCTGAGTTATCGCGGAAAAACCAACTGGTTTTTCTGGCATTGTTTTCACCTATTAAAATTAATAATTTTGCTTTGAAATACATACGGTTATGTAGATAATTTTGTCCTGTTTCCAATTGGCCTAATATTTTTCTAAAAAGTGTTAATTTCTCGAAGAAAATAGAATGAAAATCTAGTCTCTTTGTTTGTGTATTATCAAACAAGATAACCCGCTTTTCTGGTAGACAGTGCGCGTTTGTCAAATCGAATTATGTGTCTCGTTTTGGATTGAGTATCGATGATTCCACAAACTTTCGATTAGGCAAACCTGTATTGTTCGTAAAATAACGACGCTGGATTTCCACTCAATTTTCTTCGGAAAATCAATATTTTTTACTAAAATAATGGGCCAATCCGAAAGAGAACAAAATTATCTACCTAACCGTATGTATTTCAAAGCAAACGAATTCATTTTTATAAGTGGAAATAGTGCCAAAAAATCAAATCGAATTTTCCGCGATAATTCGTGCAATTTTCAAAATTTCAAAAAAGGGCTTCGCATTCTTCTCGGCTCGGCGTTGATCAATGCTATAAAATAAAAACTGTCCAAATTCTTATATCTCCTCATAGACGTTTCAATTTTCCGGAAAACTCACGTCGCAATTGGAAAATTTCTTAAATATTTGAAAAGAACTTTTTATTTGCCATCTAACAGTACAAGAATTTTTGCNTGAGACAATGTGAGAAAATGTGAATTTCCAACTCGCAATTTCTTACTCGTCCTTGAGACTACGACAACCGGAAATAGATTTTTGAAAAGGACATTTCTTATAGCCCCTTATGGTTATTTCCGTTTTTCAAAACGTTGATACAAATTTAAATTACAAACGAAAATCTAACAACATTTTTGTTTCGTATTTTTGTACAATTTCTCGTATTTTCTCTTATAATTTGGCCAATTTTGATTATTTTGCAAAAATTCTTGTACTGTTAGATGGCAAATAAAAAGTTCTTTTCAAATATTTAAGCAAATTTCCAATTGCGCCGTTAGTTTTCCGAAAAATTAAGAAAACGCCTGGGAGGAGATATAAGAATTTGGGCACAGTTTTTATTGTAGAGCATTGATCAACCCCTCATTCGAAAGCTGATTCAAAGGCGGAGTGCAAGATGAAGCCCTTTTTTTGAAATTTTGAAAATTGCCCGAGTTATTGCGGAAAAACCAACTGGTTTTTCTGGCATTCTTTTCACATATTAAAATTAATTATTTTGCTTTGAAATACATACGGTTATGTAGATAATTTCCTGTTTCCGATTGGCCTATTATTTTTGTAAAAAGTGTTGATCTCTCGAAGAAAATGGAATGAAAATCCAGTCTCCTTGTTTGCGTATTATCAAGCAAGATAACCCGCTATACTGGTAGACAGTGCGCGTTTTTTCCAACCGAATTGTGTGTCTCGTTTTGGATTGAGTATCGATGATTCCACAAACTTTCGATTAGGCAAACCCGTACTGTTCGTAAAATAACGACGCTAGTTTTCCACTCACTTTTCTTCGGAAAATCAATATTTTTTACAAAAATAATGGGCCAATCGGAAAGAGAACGAAATTATCTACCCAACCGTATGTATTTCAAAGCAAACTAATTCATTTTTATAAGTGGAAACAGTGCCAGAAAATCAAATCGAATTTTCCGCGATAATTCGTGCAATTTTCAAAATTTCAAAAAAAAAAGGACTACGCATTCTTCTCGGCTCGGGGTTGATCAATGCTATAAAATGAAAACTGTCCAAATTCTTATATCTCCTCATAGACGTTTCAATTTTCCGGAAAACTCACGTCGCAATTGGAAAATTTCTTAAATATTTGAAAAGAACTTTTTATTTGCCATCTAACAGTACAAGAATCTTTGCAAAATAATCACAATTGGCCAAGTTATAAGAGAAAATAGGAAAAAAAACATGTTAGATTTTCGTTTGTAATTCAAATTTGTATCAACATTTTGAAAAACGGGAAAAACCGTTGCATTCTATAAGAAATGCTCTTTTCAAAAATCTATTTCCGGTTGTTGTAGCCCCAAAGACGAGCGAGAAATCGCAAGTTACAAACTCACGCCGGTGAAAATCTTGAGATCTACCTCGTCCCCTCAATAGGCCAACCTCTTGACTCACCCTGTATATTGCCAATTTTCGGGCACCGATTGTTGAACTATACTGCAGACTTTCAAGTAGACTTACCTATGCATTAAGACCACACTTTGTGCTTGTTGTACCAACAATTGAGCAACACCATCACCTAAATTCTGTATATCAGCATTCGATAGAATACTATTATAGACTCTTTGTAAATATTCTTTCATAACAGCATCATTGACTTGCCGTTCAATATATTCATCTGGTAATTTTTCAGCACGCAATTCGGCAATTAAACGTTCACGAAAATGTAGAAACCAACCGCGTTGTTCACGTTCTAATATATTTATTAATATCGGTATAACTTTACGTATTAGATTACGTTCCCATAGACGTAAATCTAATTCAATACCGGATGGTGTACGAAAACGATACGGTACAGCCACCGGTGGTTGGGAACATTCTTTAGTTACTTCAAATTTCTCCATTGTGGCACGACGTAATTGTTTTCGTATATAGGAACATAGGTGCTCTACAGATTCCTCATTTTCAGGCTAAACATAAAAATTAGAAAATTAATTTTAATCAAAATTAAATTAATTTGAAATATTACACGACAAATCAGTTCTGCTACCAGATATTTGGTGCGTTCTTCGCGTATTTTCGTATCGAGATTGTGTACTTGCAAACTCGGTATACCAATTACTATATCAATAATTAATAATAAACCATCGAGGAGTGATTTTATCGACTCGGATATACTGAAAAAGTGCGATAATAGACGGCCTTTAGCTGTTACAAATATAAAACGTAATGCCAATGCCATATCGTTCAATAATGATTCACGACTATTCTCAACGCCTTTCTGTAATAATTGTGATAGACGCCAACGGTGCTTCTGGCCGGGGAAATTCAACGAATCCACCTCGAATTCACTGGAAAAAACCAAGCAAATTGGAAATATTAAATTATTGTATTTGTAGTAGTTACGTAAGAACGTAAGTCGTGGATATTGTCGACTTATGTTCAAATTCGTGAAAAATATAGTAGAATTTGGTTGTATTTTTGGCAAATTGGTCGCTTTAAGTGCACTGTTGATTGGTGAAAATCGTGACATTGATGGAAAAGGCGTTTTCAACCGACTTCTCCATGAGCTACGAGGTTCAAATTTTGTTAAAATCTTCTGGAAATCTTTCAGGAATTTTGACCCTCCATGAAATTCAAAATTTTACAGAATTTCATTTGAACAATTCATGTCTTTGGAACTACTGTGCTAGACGATCAAAATTTGGAATTTTACGAAATATTAGTTTGAAAATCACCTGAAAGAAGTATTAATTTCAGGTAGAAGCTGAAAGATATTTCAGTTGTATAAAATTTGAATTAAACTGCTTAGTTTGAACTATTTGAAGCCGAAATTTTGACTTTCTAACACCAAAAGTTTCTAAAATATGAATTTTTCAAAAACTACCAAATTAAAATTTCTACAAACGTCTAAATTCCTGAAAAAATATTACCGATGGCTTATATGAGCAGCTGTATTATTTGGAGAAAAATTTGAAAACAATTCACGGATTTATAGAAGAATTTTTGAGCATAATTTGCGCCTTGTAGCTCAACTGGAAGTTGGCCAAAAACCCTCGACTCGACTAACATGGAAACATTCCAGGTGTCCCCCTCCGATTTTAATGAAATTTGGATATGCTAGTCTCCGTCGAATTCTAAGAGGTGCATGATTTCTTTTATTTAGGGGGTGAAATCGCCACTCAAAGTTTAGGCTCAAACGGGGTGCTTTTTAAGTTTCGCATACTTCCAGTTGAAATATTCAAACGAGGCATTATTCTCAGGATGAAAAATAATGTAGAAGCCCATTATTTGCATATCGAAATGTTAATTAGGGTGGAAGTTATAGGGGTTGAAAATAAGAAAATTGCTATAAGTCAAGAACTATTCATCGGATTTTGACGAAACTAATGTCATTCAAAAGAAGACGAAACCTGTTTTTGGATTTTTTCGAAAAATTACGTTTGGGGATAACCACCCCTTAACCATATTTGAATGGATCTTTGTTTTAATTCACAAATAGTGCTTTTCTATCAAAACGTGCATCTCTTACAATTACAATTTGATGTTGACTTGTAAGAATCTCGATTTTTTTCGTTTTTCTTCATTTTATCCTGAAACGAGTACAAATATTTCGCAGTTATTCTAGAAAACAAGAAATATGTGGGGATCCTTGAGTGATTCATTTGAGCGTTTTTTGGCCAAATTGCCGCTGAGCTACGAGGTTCAAATTTGGGTAAAACGGCCCCCGAGACCCGTTATAAATCCCCAAAATAAATTTCAAATCAACACTAGGATTTCGCATATAATTCAGCAATAAAATATACCAAATTTCTTCCATCGATTAGAACTTCTAATGTCCCATTATGCCGGCTCACCCTGTATTTGTAAAACTGCTAGTTGAAGAGTTTCATCAATTGTTTATTGAAAATGACTGAAATAGTGGATTTTAAATTGATTTTTTTACGATTTTGAAAACTTCAGCAATAATTGTTAAAAATACAATAGAAATCTTGTTGAAATCAATAAAATTGTTGAAATTTATAGCGAAAATAACCAAATTTAGACTGTGATTACTGCAACCAAATTCTACAATAATTCATATTTTAATTATGTCTAAATTGAAGTAATTACAGTAAAACTTGCACATTAATTTTGTAAATTGTTTTCGTTCATTACCAAATGAACATAATTTGAAAATTTCTGTATAAACACAAATTAAAAGCACAGAAAACAAAAATAAGAAAGAAACAATAACAATTTCGACACAATACAGCCAATTAAAACAATGATAATCATCTAAAATTTAAATATCAAGCCACCAAATCATCCAGAAAAACATCATCTAGACCAACAATTAACAATATTACAATTAATTTAAAATAATTAACAATAAGAAGGATAGTAATAGAAATAGATGTAATAATAATACAGATGATAATAATTGAAACATACCCCTTTCGTTTAATCGATTCGAGTTGTTGTTGATTCAATCGTTTCGGTTTTCCGAACTTATCCTTGTGCAAGCTTTACACAAAATTTTCGATTTTTTAAATCAATCACAATAAAAATAATAATTCTGGATAATTAACAGGATTTTTGTTTAATCAAATCGACATACCCCCGTTCCCTTATGTATTCCAATTGTTTACCAGTCAAACGCCTCGGTTCACCCTTACAATCCACCGCTACAGCGTCCAATTCGTCGAACGACGGCGTTACGAACAGATCGCGCAGGTGATATTTGGTCTTGCACCGGCCCAACGAACCATCCGATGAGTATTGCGATGTCGGGAACGAATCGCATTGCGATACCGGCGTTGGTAGAACTAAAATTTACCGTAATTTTACTAGGAAATTAATGAAAATTATCGAATTTCTAATCAATTTTACTAATCGGGAACGTCTTCCAATGGTATAGAAACGATTCGGCTACTTGTTTGATATTGTTGACTAATTGTTCGACTTCCGGGGGTGCTCCGACTAGATTCACATCGAACCGAATCGGCTCCCGTTCCGGCTGGAGACTGTCCGGATTGGGGCCGTCGTTCCGTAACGGATACAGTGAAGTTGGACGGTTGCAGTGCGTCTGTTGGAGCGTCTGCGATGACCGGAAATCGACTCGATTCGATACTGGAACATATATTCGATTGGTTATCCGGTGGTTTTTGTTCGTTTTAATTACGTTGAGATGCGGTGGATTCGTGCTCGTTCACGCCGGATTTGGAGCGATGGTGGCCGGGTTTCTTCTGTTGTTGTTGGTGGTAGTCCGAGTCGAAACTCTGGCCGGAATCGGAGCGGTGGTGGGTCGAAGCGGACGAACTGTGCCGCTGGTGGCCGCTACCATCGGAGGCTTTCGAACAGGAACTCGGCCGTGACGATGACATCTCTCTTCCAATCTACAGCCGGATATTCTCATTAAAACCGACCATTGTCTGGGGACCCAAGCAGATTTTCGTAATCATTCTAAATTCGTCTGGACGTTTTTTTTATTTTTAGACAAAAATATCCACCAACATTCAAACAATTCTATTACATTATAAATAACGGTTTAAATTCGATTTAGGGCAACAACTATTTCGACTATTTTTACGTACAACCTAGAAAAAAGAACAAACAAACGATTAATCAAACCACCCCTTTATAGCACCGCTTGTAACAAACGAACTGGCCGCTAACCTAATTTCACCCTCAAACAGACAAGCGGCTTTATCATAATCCGATTGATTCAACTAATTTTAACGGAAAAACACAAATCGATCGAACATTGAAAATTTCCACAGAAAACTCGGAAAATTCGAAAAATCAACTTACTCTAGTGGTGGCTTATTTTTTCTGTCTTCAACAAAAAATATTGACAAAATCCAGTTGTCTATGTATCTTCAAAGCAAAGCCAACTTTGTTGTAGTTTTTTCTCAACATAACACAATTATTAAATTAAAATTGGCACGAAATTAACGAATTCTATTCGACGAAACATTATTAAAATTAATTTTCTTGTTTTGTCAATTATTTAAATTACAATAAATAGGGAATTAATCACATTTTTTTTCATCGTGATGTCGGTTTCATGTTGAGATCAATCTGTTTTTGTCTAACACCAAATACACCCTTCTATACCGACACTGGCGACATCTATTGAGTAGTTCTTAATTATAAATGACAGACGTCAGTTGGTGCGTTCTTGAGAGAAGAGTCATTTTTGCAGTTCAAAAATGGTAATTATTTTTATTATTTTATAACAAACCTCTATAAAATTGCCAAAAAATCTCTAAAGATTCGATATTTATAAGATTGTGTCATAATAATTCAACAAGAGAATAGTCAAAATTTGATTTTTTGAAATTTGCGCTACGTTTAGTTCATGTCTATAAAAAAAGCTATGGTATCTTAGCAAAGCCAATTTGATTTCTCAACACTTTCTGTACTTGAATACAGTTCAGTGCTGGAAAATCTAGTAGCCCTTGCATATAAATGTGTATTCTGTGTTGCCTAAATTTCAGGTATAATTTATGCCCGTATTTATAAACAAATCTCAGACTCAACCTCAAGTCATACTTGGGCAAGCACGACTCCAAGCTCAAGTATGAGTTCCATTTTATAATTCGTACTTCGGTAATTCTCGGCGAAAGTCAAGCTTGAGTACGGGAATTTGGGGAATTCTAGTTATTTTTGTCGACATTAGGTTTTTTTATGCTGAAATTTATTTAGCGGGCTTTGATTTTGACTTCAACACAGTCAAATATATGTCAAACGTCAAACAGGCTTTATGTCAAAACGGCCGGTGCTCAAGGTAGCTACAACGCAAACTTGAGCCAAGTTCGTATCCAAGCATCGGTTCGAGTTTGAGGTTGGTTTATAAATGATAAACAAGTAGTCAACTCATTCTCAAGCAACGGCTCGGCCTCAAGTACGGTTTATAAATACGGGCATTAGTGATTCAATAAAAAGCTTTGAACAGGCCGATAACCGACAGGATCTACAACATTATTTAAACTCGCAGTAGCCTGACTTCTTGAGCGTAGGTCAGCTTCTTGTTTCAGCTTAGCAATCTGCATTACCGACAAATAATTGAAATAAGAGCATGTCGGTAATGCAGATTACAGAGTTGAAATCGTGGTGGGAATATTAGAAAATTATACCATCTTTTATTAACAAATCTTTAATCTTATAAAATTTTCTCTGTTTCTTTTGGCCAATCATTATCACAGTAATGCAGAATTTTAGATAAATGTTAATCATTTAGGAAGAGATAGAAGCGACAAACGAAAAGCGATATAAGCGAGAAGCGATAGCAGCAAGAAGCGATAGCAGCGAGAAGCGACAAACGATGGAATCGATAAAATAGACAAGCGATAAAAGCGACTGGCGATAGAAGTGACAAGCTATGGAAGCAACAAGTGATGTAAAGGATAAAAGCGACAAGCGATGGGAGCGATCGAAGCGACAAGCGATGAGAGCGATCAAAGCGACAAGCGATTAAAGCGACATAAGCGATAGAAGCGACAAGCGATTGAAGCGATGGGAACGATAAAAGCGACAAGCNAACGATAGAAGCGACAAGCGATTGAAGCGACGTAAGCGATAAAAGCGACAAGCGATGGGAGCAATCGAAGCGACAAGCGATGAGAGCGATCAAAGCGACAAGCGATAAAAGCGACAAGCGATGGGAGCGATAAAAGCGACAAGCGATGAGAGCGATCGAAGCGACAAGCGATGAGAGCGATCAAAGCGACAAGCGATAAAAGCGACAAGCGATTGAAGCGATGGGAGCGATAAAAGCGACAAGCGATGGGGCAATCGAAGCGACAAGCGATAGAAGCGACAAGCGATGTGAGCGATCGAATCGACAAGCGATAGAAACAACAAGCAATGGGGACGATAGAAGCGACAGACGATACAAGCGACAACAGATGTAAGCAATAAAAGCGAAAAGCGGTGGAAGCGACAAGCGATGGGAGCGACAAGCGATAGAAGCGACAAGCAATAGAGGCGACAAACGATATAAGCGGCAAGCGATCGAAGCGATAGAAACGATTGAAGCGACAAGCGATAGAAACGATAAAGGCAACAAACGATAGAAGCGGCTAGCAACAGAGGCGACAAGCGATAAAAGCGATAGAAGCTACAAGCAATCAAAGCAACAATCTACATCCTCATTGGATTGACCAAATGAGGTAGTAGAGTGTGCATCCGCTATTCTTGTATAAGAAGAAATACTGAGTTTTGCGCTACTTCTAGCTGATATCTATAAAAAGAATTGCAATAATGGCAATTGTGATTTTAACATAGTAGGCCAAGAAATCGACATTTTCTATGAAAAGTGTATTTTGTGTTGCCTACGTATCGCATTATACTACTCATTGACAAGGCGGGAAATTCGAAATAATCAGTAATAAACGGGTTAGAATACTTAATTCACAATTTTATAATAAATAACTGGACTTACTCTTGCTAAAATTTGAATAAATGTCGTTTCCATCATTAAAAAAAATAAATTTTATAAGATTAAGGCTAAATTTAGTTGATGTTGATGAAAATAACTACAGTCGACTCTGCAATTGCATACAACGAGGTATTTTGTGTTGCCTAAATCTCGGGTGCAATTCTATTTTCAGCATTATTTTGAATCGGTTACAATCAAATAAATATTGATTTCTGTAATAAATCGGGTGAAGTTTTCAGAATTGTGCCAGAGATGTCTGTACTGATCTGTAGCCGGTTTATTTTATTCAAAACTACAAATTCTTTGCGCAAAATTTTTAAAATTTACAGTAAATTTTTCATTGATTCTCTGTTAAAAGTTACAACACCAATCGATTTGTCCAAGATGGGGTCATTTTTCGATTAGATTTACAATATTGTCCGATACAAAAAAAATTTAATTATCGGAAAACCATTATCATGTTTCTCAAGTTTTAATCGATAAAAGGTAACTAAAGCCAGTCCGTGTAAAGACTAGACAATCTTTATATTATTTGTTATAAACGGTTGTGTAATCAATAACACTTCTACTGTTGATAATTGACAAAAACAGGGGTTGTTTTTTGTATTTTCCATAGCCGCAAGTCTTATAAATAAATTACGCAAATGTACGTATATGAAATGTAAATAAGTCGGTAGGGCAATTATAAAATTAAAATCTTCGAAAATTTATCGTATTTAATAAGGGGTAGTGTTTGATGTATACATGTATAGAGGGTAGTTGTACTACCTCTAGGGATAGTATAGATGGGTAAGGGTGATACCAGGACATTGCAATTGTTTTAAATACCACCATCTATTTGTTATCCAGCAAATAGATTTATCGTTTACGTTTTGTAAAAGGGGGATGATCTCAATGAACGCCGACTCTTGGGGTTTTTCGGTGAAAAAATTCGTTTTAGTATTGTTATTTGAATTATTACTATTATTCGTTGGTGTAGGGGTATTTAATACACTTAGGGTGGGTTCTTTTCGAATAGCCTCAAGTCAGTATTCGAATTATTTACAAGAACACATAAATAACCTAAAGCTACATATTAGCGTATTGATTAATAGTAATGTTGGTGTAAGAGAGAGAAAATGGTAACTTTAGGGGTTGCGTGTCAATATTCACCTGATGCCTTACAAACTAGAATTTGCAGTCATCGATATTTTTCGATGACAAAGTGGTGTTATATTAAATTTAACGACTATTGGTAACGGTCAGCAATTGTAACTAGACGATAAGTCAAGTCCTTCAAATTACATTATTTCAATTTCATTTTCTTTCTTATCAATGAAACATTAATTGATTTATCGTGTTGAATTTTGAAACAAATGGCTGGAAGGCTAATTTAAATCAAATCCCAACCCAAATACGCTTTGTATTAATCAAACCGCGTATTTGTTTGTGTTGATATGAAACTTTACCCAATTGCCGCATTACAGCCACTTTAGAAGAACAATTGTGGAAATCTGGGAATAAAATAATTTTTGGGAGAGTCTCGATAGTTGTAAGATCTTAAAAACGATCCTAATAAATAAAAATGAAAGCATCAGTCTTCTGAAAATTTCTGAGAAATAGCAGTTTTCTGAGAAGCATTGATAAGTCCAGAAAAACGATTCTACTACAGGTTTTTAAGAAGAACGAAGTCTTTCTTAAGTCAAAAAGGAGAAATGAATCTTCTGAGAATTTCTGAGGAATAGCAAAAAACCGTTTCTTCTGAGACACTGAAAACTACCCATTGATTAGTTCGGAAAAATGATTCTTCCTCAGGTTTCTGTGAAGTATAAAGTCATTCCTAGGTTAAAATGATGAAATCAGTCTCTTGGGAGACAATAACAACTCTTGCCTTTTTAGTGACTGAGAAGCACATGCTTAGAAGTTAAGGAAAATGATTAACCTACAGGTTTTCAAGAAGTACGAACTGTTCTCTAAGACAAAATGAGAGAATCAGTTCCTTCTATTTCTAAGAGAAGACTCTTGCTTCCAAATTAGTGATAAGCGCAGATTCAAATACGAGTTTCCTATGGGTTTCTGAAGACTACGAAGTCTTTCTTAATTCAGAATAGGAGAATCAGCCTTCTGAGAAATAACAAAGACTTATCTCCTGTGTTACTGAAAAGTCTACCCTAATAATTAAAAAAAATCTTTTGCTGGTTTCCGAGAAGAATTAAGTGTTCCTTTAGTTAAAATGCGAGTATTTGTCTTCTCAGAATTTCTGAGAAATACCAAGGATACTTGTCTTTTAAGTTACTAGGAAGCATTGCTAAGTTCAAAAAAATGATTGTCCTACAGGTCTTTCTTAAATCCAAATATAGGAATGAATCTTCCGAGAATTGATAGCAAGGAATCTTATCTTCTAAGTTACTGAGAGCTACCCACTGGTAAGTTCAGAAAAAAGGATTCTCTCTCTTTCTGTGAAGTGTTAAGTTAAAGTGATGAAATCAGTCTTCTGAGAAACAGTAAGAACTCTTGTCTTTTTAATTACTGAGAAGCACACACTGATAAGTCCAGAAAAATGATTTTCCAACGAATTTTCAAGAAGGAAGAAGTCGTCCCGAAGTCAAACTGAGAGAATCAGTCCTTGACTATTTCTAAGAGATACTAATTGTAAGGACTTTTGTCTTACAAATTAGTAAGAGGCACGTATGAAATATGAGTCTCCTATAGGTTTCTGAAGACTGCTCCTTAAGTCAGAATAAGATAATCAGAAATAACACATATTCCTGTCTTCTGAGTACGCGTTAATAAATTTAAAAAAAGATTATTTTGCCGGTTTCTGAGAAATAGTAAGTGTTACTTTAGTTAAAAATGAGAATTTCCGAGAAATAGCAAGGACTTTCGTCTTCTGAGTTGCTGAGAAGTACGCACTGTTAAAGCCAGAAAAATGATATCTGTAGGTTTCTGAAAAGTCCTACCGAAGAACCTAGAGAAGACCTTAATGAAGACCGAATTAAAGAATCAGTCTTCTGAGAATTTCTGAGACGTACACACTGATAAATTTTTGAGAAGTGCTCAGTCTCAACATTTCTAAGAAGCACTCAGAGAGAGATGCGATCACCTTGCATATCTCTCAGAAATCCGGAAATTCTTCCAGTTTCAAGAATTTCACCTTCAAGGGTGTACTCGTATATCAAAGTATACAGACAGCCTGGAACAACCCCTAAATCGTCAAGGGATAAACCTTCCAAACTCCACCATTTATAAACGACATCAGACTTTGTGGTATAAGGGTGAACATTCATTTCATTCTACAACAATTTCTTCAATATGTTGTCAATTACCCGACCGAATCTACCCCTAATTTTTGCCTTCTAATCAAGAAGAAAAATTAAGAACCACTAATAATTTCTGATTAGTTCAACTGTTAAAACACGATCGACTCCTTGTGTACGACACACAATCACATTTAATGATAATAAAAGGGAACATACATAGGGGGTGGATCTTGATGTAATAAAGGAATAGAGAAAAAGACAAATTCCATCATTCCATTAAGAGGCAACATCCAGTTTTTACATCTTGATGCTAGTAAAAGGAGGCCTGATTGTTCGTATTGTTACGAATAAGGGATGAGTCATTCATTCACTTCATTTGTATTGTTATTTTTTTTTAATGGAAGTAAAAAAATATGACGTTGGTGGTGGAGCACTCATCTTCAATGTAAATTACTTGTAAAACTACCCTCTAGAATTTTATATAAACGACTGCAACTATTGCAACAACACATTTTGATTGACAACAACGAGGGGTGCGGAATTTTAACATCAAGCATCTTCCCTTAAATAATAATAATAA
>JACDRQ010000848.1:0-17434 GCA_013841215.1 Hycleus cichorii
GAAAGGTTTCGACATATTAATTTTGTTTTTTTACGGACAGTTTTAAACTTAGACGACTGAACTAGGGCTTGTTTGAAAGCTGATGAATAGCGGATTATTTGGAGAATAATTTGAGATTGAAATTCGGAAAATTTACCGGAAATTTATGGAGGGGAAATGTGTAGAATTTTCACCTATTATTTTTATGTGTTAAAATTAATTATTTTTGTATAAAGTGTATTGCAATTTATAGATTATTTCATTATCTTTCCAACGGTACCATTGTTGCTGCAAAAAAGTGAAAATCTTCTGGAAAATTAGTGATAAACAAAACTATGTTTATTATGTGGAAAGCCGACAGTGATAGTTCGATAACAACTCGCCAGAGTATAATATTAGCCACAAAAATGGGTTTCTTCCAGCGGCTCACAGATGTCAGCAGGTCTCTTTCTGCAATGTTGGCAAATTATTTTTTCTGCCTGAGGCCTCACCTTTGTCCTCTTATTATTGCGTAGATAATTAAAAAAAAAACAATAAACTGGTTAAATATAACTAACTTTAACAATTAATAAAAAAATAGTCGCTATTTTAATTGGAATGTTAAAAGAAGAAAATTGTAATTTTTTTTTACAAAAAAATAAACGTTTTTAGCAAATTGGCGATTAATTTTTTTGTTAATTGTTAAAGTTAATTATATTAAATTATATTTTATTGTTAAATTAACAACCAGTTTATTGTTTTTTTTTCTCCAATTATCTATGCGATAATAAGACGCCAAAGGTGTGGCATCAGGAAAAAAAACAAATTTGGCAACATTACAGAAAGACGAGATGACAGACTTTGGAGCCACCTTTCCGCCAATAGATGTAACTCATTTTTGTGGTTTAGAGACTTGCTATTCAACTAGTTTTTCACACGATCAACATAGTTTTGTTTATCACTAATTTTCCAGAAGATTTTCGCTTTTTTTGCAGCAACAATGGTACCGTTGGAAAGGTAATGAAATAATCTATAAATTGCAATACACTTTATACAAAAATAATTAATTTTATCAGATAAAATAATAGGTGAAAATTCTACACATTTCCCCACCATAAATTTCCGGTAAATTTTCCGAATTTCAATCTCAAACTATTCTCAAAATAATCTGCTATCCATTAGCTTTGAAAGGAGCCCTAGTTCAGTTGTCTAAGTTTAAAATTGTATGTAAAAAAATCAAATTAGTATGTCGAAACCTTTCATCAATTTTCCGGAAAACTAACAATGCGATCGGAAAATTTCTGACACATTTGGAAAGCGCTTTCAATTTGCTATATGTTTTGTGAAATTCATTAGAAAATCGGAAATATTTGCCAAGTTATGAGGGAAAATATAAAAAAAAACTGTAAGAAATTCTAAAAAACATGCTTCTATATTTCCTTCTGTAACTCCAAATTACATCCGAATTTCGAAAAATCGAATCCGTACTTCCCTCCCTCTTGAAATGCTCTTTTAAATACCGTTTGGAACATTGAAATCTGTTGGAAAACAGAAAAGGAATCCTGTTTTCTTTTTTCTGGGGAAGGCCCTTAATTGTGGCAACGTTTAGGCACATTTTTCAAACAACTGAAGAAAAAATCGGCAGATTATCAAATTTTAACCTATAAACATACAATAATATTCCAGTTGGCCATGACTTTTGGACGTAATATCGTAGCTTACTTCGAACATTTGACAACTACATTAATGAATGCCAAATAGTAGAGTATGAATTAAGTTACGACATTACGTTACAATATTTCAGTTGGCTGTTTTTGATGAAATATATGAACCAAGCTACGACAACGTTGTATATCAATAGTAAACAATCAACAATCATTTGTTTTTGTTATTTTTCAAAGACAACTAAATTTTGATAGAATTTACCAATAATTTGACAATTTTCAGGCAAATTAAAAAAAAACTGAAAAAACAATTGAAAAAATATTAAATTCTAACCTGTAAATCAATATTTGATTGGATTTCGCCGTTAAAAATTTGACGTTAACAAAGTAGGTCACGTATTTTGAATCATCCTGTAAATATACAGGGCGTCATACAATAATATTCCAGTAGGCTATGATTCTCAATCGTAATATCGTAGCCTACTTCGAATATTTGACAATTACACGAACAAATGTCAAATTTAGTAGAAACTTAGTAGCGTATGAATCAAGTTACGACACTACGTTACGATATTTCAGTTATCTGTTTTTGGTAAAATGTATGAACCAAGCTACGACAACTGTATTTAAATAGTCAACAATCAACAGTCTTTTGTTTTTCGTTTTTTCAAAGCCAACTACAAAGTAGGCCAAATATTTTGAATCATCCTGTAACTATACAGGACATCATACAATAATATTCGAGTTGGCCATGACTTCCGGACGTAATATCGTAGCTTACTTCGAACATTTGACAATTACATTTATAAATGTCAAACGTATAATTAGTAGTTTATGAATCAAGTTACGACACTACGCCACAACAAAATTTTAATTGGTTGCTTTTGCTAAAATGTATGAACCAAGCTACGACAACGATTGAAATTGTATACCTTGCATTTCAAAAATCAACAATCAACAATCTTTTGTTTTTGTTTTTTCAAAGACAACTTGATTTTGATAGAATTTATCAACAATGCCGGCAATTTACAGGAAATTTCAAAATTACTGAAAAAAAAAACAGAAAGATATCAAATTCTAACCTAAAAATCAATATTTGATTAGATTTCTCTTTCAAAAATTTGAACTTAACAAAGTAGGCCACGTATTTTGAATCATCCTGTAAATATACAAGGTGTCATACGATAATATATAGTAGGCTATGATTCTCAATCGTAATATCGTAGCCTACTTTGAACATTTAACAATTACACGAACAAATGTCAAATTTAGTAGCGTATGAATCAAGTTACGACACTACGTTACGATATTTCAATTGGCTGTTTTTCGTAAAATGTATGAACCAAGCTACGACAACTGTATTTAAATAGTCAACAATCAACAATCTTTTGTTTTTCGTTTTTTCAAAGCCAACTAGATTATGATAGAATTTATCGAGAATTTTCAGGAAATTTCAAAATAACTGAAATTCTAACCAATAAATCAATATTTCATTGGATTTAGCCTTGAAAAATTTTAACCCAACAAAGTAGGCCAAACATTTTGAATCATCCTGTAAATATACAAGGCGTCATACAATAATGTTCCAGTAGGCTATGATTCTCAATCGCAATATCGTAGCCTACTTCGAACATTTGACAATCACACGAACAAATGTCAAATTTAGTAGAAATTTAGTATGAATCAAGTTACGACACTACGTTACGATATTTCAATTGGCTGTTTTTGGTAAAATATATGAATCAAGCTACGACAACGAATGAAATTGTATATTCTGCATTTCAAAAGTTAACAATCAACAATCTTTTGTTTTTAATTTTTTCAAAGCCAACTAGATTGTGATAGAATTTATCAACAATTTTCAGGAAATTTCAAAATAACTGAAAAAAAAACAGAGGATTATCCAAATTCTAACCAATAAATCAATATTTGATTGGATTTGGCCTTAAAAAATTTAAACCCAACAAAGTAGGCCAAATATTTTGAATCATCCTGTAACTATACAGAACGTCATACAATAATATTCGAGTCGGCTATGATTTTCGTAATATCGTAGCCTACTTCGAACATTTGACAACTACACGACAAACGTCAAATTTAGTCGAAATGGCGCCACATATGAACCAATCTACGACACAATCTACTCGATACACAGCCAACTCTATACGTCTGTACGTGTTGTAAAATTGTTGGACAGTCTGTATAGAAGCCGTAGGAGTGTTGTTGGAAAATCTCTAAATCGATTCTATGGAGAAACAGAAAAAAAACTGGTAATAGAAATAGAAATATTGGAGGAAAACGAGGAAAGACAATGGAAAAAAGAAAAAGAAAGAAAAACTAACAGGGTTTCAAATATTTCAGGCAACAAGCCATAGAAATGCCCGCGTTGTTGTTGTTTTGGTTGAATGAAAGGAAATTCATCGTGGAAAAACTTTTCACATTTCAGTACATACACATAACAATCTAATAATGCATTGAGAAAATTCTATTAAAAAAAAACCACCCCTAATTCACTAATTAATTAATTAATTAATTCAATTTAAGTTAATTTAATTATTCCATGGATTAATAAAGAATAATGTTAATTGTTTAAAAATTAATTAAAAAATCTAGCAATCTAATTCTAGTTAATTAAATTTTAATTCTATCGGTTGGCCATAATGGACGATGATGATGGTACAGCCTCCTATACCATCAATGGTCTATTGAATAGTTTGACACAAGCCGACTTGGATGATCGAGATGGTGAGTTTTTTTTTGTTTAAACAAAACAAAACAATAATTCTAATCTAGCTAGCTGTAATCTTATATGAATCATTAAAGAAAACAAAAACGCCGCCAGATATATGAATTGAAGATATAGGGGGGTTAATTTAATGAAACTTAATTAGATTTTGTTAAATTAAATTCAGGTGATTACCAACAACAACAACAACAACAACAACAACAACAACAACAAGAGGCACAACAGTTGCTTAATTATCACGACAACGATTCGAATGACGACAATCCGATCGTTAGTAATAACAACAATAATAATAATAATGATAATATTATCAATAATAACAATAATAATGGGAGTTCGAAGCGGAAACAACGACGCTACAGGTAATTTCCCCAAATTTACCACCTAGAAGTAGACAACCAATTATACTTAATTGTTGTAATTTAGGCAACCAAATATACACAATTGTTACAATTTTGGTAATTTTGATGCTTTTTGGCGATTTATTAACCAAAATTTGGGTATAAATCGAGAATTTTCGATTAAAATTATCGAAATTTATACAGAATTTGAATAAATTCAATTGTCTCTGTATAGAATTGACAAAAATTGGTTAATTCGGGCGAAAATTGCATAATTTCGGATTAAAATCAGATAGACAATTGTTTAAAAATAACCTAAAAGTGTCAATAATTTAGATTCGTGGAATAATAGGGACTCAAATAATGGTTACCAACCCATTTGATACACCACTGGTCTTTTATACTAATTGTCGATTTCTATCAAATTTACCTGCAAAGTAGGCAACCAATTATACTGGCCTAATACACAATTATGTTTTTCTATAACAATTTAGTGATTAAAATCATTTTATCGACGTTAAATTAATAATTCATAGCCTCAAAATCTCAAAATGTGTACTGTAATTCGAAAAATGTGCTCTTTTTGACGTATAATTAGCTAAAATTGGTGGATTTTAGGTTAAAATGGCATAAATTGAATTAAGATTATCTATAATTTTCCATTAAAGTTCCTAGATCTGTTGAAAATGTCGACCAAATATACAATAAAAAAAAACTCACCAATCCACTTGCTACACCACTGGTTGATTGTATTTTACGCATTAGTTGTCTTTTTAATTTGTCATATTCAAGCAACCAATTATACATCCGCGTAATTCGCAAATAAAAGAAAATTTCCATAAAAATAACCTGTAAATATAGATTAGTGTTATAGTACGAACTAATATTTCGGTTAGCAACCCATTTGCTGCACCACTGGTCCTTTTTGGTCGATTAATTGTGGATTTTTAATAAACTTACCTGTGAAGTAGGCAACCAAATATACAGACGCAATACACAGTGATGTTTTATTTCCAGATATTTACGATTGAAATTATATTTTCGACCACAAATTAACAATATTTAACCTCAAAATATCAAAATGCATACTGTAATTCTAAAAAGTAGGATTTTTCCATGTATATTTGTCTAAAATTTGCTTATTTGAAGTTAAAATAGCATAAATTGGCAATTAAATTTACTATAAATTGCTATTAAATCCCTAGATTAGTTGAAAATGTTGATCAATTGAATTACAAGAATCGTAAGAATGTTCATAAATCCACTGGTCGCTTGTACTCTACAAATTTTTGTAATTAATTTTAAATTTGCTGTATTTTTCCATAGTGTAGGCAACAAATTATACACTTCCATTTGTAAATTCGAAAAAAATCTATAAAAATAACCTAAAAGTATCCAACGTACAAATTGATGGAATAACAGGTCGTAAAATCGTGCTTCCCAACCCATTTGCTACACCACTGATCCTTTTATAAGCTGAGTAATTGTAAATTGTATAAAACATACCCGTAATTTAGGCAACTAATTATACAGATACGTAAGTTATGCAATCAATTATACAAACACAATACAGAATTAGCAAATTTTAATGATTTAATGATTAATTTTTCAGCCATAAATTTACAATTTATAACCTCAAAATCTTATAATCCATACTGTAATTGTAAAAAATGGGCCTTTCTCCACGTACATTTGACTAAAATTTGCTTATTTCAAGTGTAAATAGCATCAATTGGCAACAAAATTGACCATAAATTGCTATTAAAGCCCTAGATCAGTTGATAATGTTGATCAATTGAATTACAAGAATCGTAAGAATGTTCATAAATCCACTGGTTGCTTGTACTCTACAAATTTTTGTAATTAATTTTAAATTTGCTGTATTTTTCTATAGTGTAGGCAACAAATTATACACTCCCATTTGTAAATTCGAAAAAATCTATAAAAATAACCTAAAAATGTCCAAAGTACAAATTGATAGGATAACAGGTCGTAAAATTGTGCTTCCCAAACCATTTGCTACACAACTGATCCTTTTATAAGCCGAGCAATTGTAAATTTAATTAATTTTATTTGTAAGGTAGGCAACCAATTATACACCAACACTAGAAAATTAGCTGATTTTAACGATTAAAATTAATTTTTCGAGCGTATATTAACAATTTATAACCTTAAAATCTGAAAATGTATACCGTATTTATAAAAATGGCCTCTTTTGTACGTATAATTGGCTTAAATTTGTGATTTTTTAGTGAAAGTTGCATAAATTGGGATTCAAATTGACTCTAAATTACCATTAAAGTTTTAAATTAGTTGAAAATGTTGATCAATGAAATTATAAGAATCGTGAGAATGTTCATAAATCCACTGGTTGCTTGTACTCTACAGATTTTTGTAATTTATTCTAAATTTGCTGTATTTTTTCTATGGTGTAGGCAACTAATTATACACTTCTATTCGTAAATTCAAAAAAATCTATAAAAATAACCTAAAGTGTTCAAAATACAAATTAATGGAATAACAAGTAGTAAAATCGTGCTTCCCAACCCATTTGCTACACCACTGATCCTTTTATAAGCTGAGTAATTGTAAATTTTATAAAAATTACACGCAAATTAGGCAACCAATTATACTGAAGTGTAAGTTACGCAACCAATTATACAAACACTACAGAATTAGCAGATTTGAATGATTAAAATTAATTTTTTTTGTCATAAATTAACGATTTATAACCTCAAAATCTTATAATGTATACTGTAATTATCAAAATCGCCTGTTTTTTCGGATACTTGGCTGAAATTTGTGGATTTTAAGAGAAAAAGCGTAAATTAAGATTAAAATGGACACTGAATTATTATGAAAGTCTTAAATTAGTTGCAAATGTTGATCAATTAAATGACAAGAATGTTCATAAATCCACTGGTTGCTTGTACTACACAAATTTTTGTAATTTTTCTAAGTTTGTCATATTTTTATTAGTGTAGGCAACTAATTATACACCCCTAATCGTAAATCAAAAGATACATTTCATTAAAATAACCTAAAAATGTTTAACGTACAAATTAATGGAAAAACAAGTAGTAAAATATTGTCCATCAACCCATTTGCTACACCACTGGTCCTAATTTTGTTGGAAGATTATTTGACGATTTTTAATAAAAACACCTGTAATGCAGGCAACCAATTATACCCAATGAGAACAAAAATAATAAATTAACTTTTCGGGTATAAATTAACAATTTATAACCTCAAAATCTCAAAATGTATACTGTAATTATAAAAATAAACTCTTTTGTACTTATAATTGACTAAAATTCGTGAATTTCAAGTGAAAATAGCATGAATTGGGGTTAAAATTGACAATAAATCTCCATTAAAATCACTAGATGCGTTGATAATGTTGATCAATTAAATGATAGGAATTGCAAAATTGTCCAGAATGCTATTTGCTACGCCACTGGTTGCTTGTACTCGATAGACTTCGTAAATTTTGCACTATACTCCTTTATAGAATAGGCAACCAATTATACATCCAAATTGGTTAAAATTGTAGATTCACATCTCATATAGACAACCAATTATACTCACATGTATCCAGTTTGGGCAATTTTATCATTTATACCTAATTTTGACGATATTCGAGTTGATTTTTTTCTATAAATTGATAATAAAGTAACAAAATTGCTGAAAATATGCTGTAATTTGAAGCAATAATGTTATAAATTTATATTAAAATTGCTTCAATATTTCTATAAAACACCATAATCGCCGAAAATTTAACTTAAACTACTATAAGGTTTGAAATCAAGTTGACCAACCCATTTTCCACACCACTGTTTTTTTAACAACTAATTGGTGGTTTAAAATTATCAACTTTTGCCACAATCATTAATATATGTGTATAATTGGTTGCCTATGTTTATAGTATAGGCAACCAATTATACACATATAGTGTATAGTTGACTCGATTGTATCGATTAAAATCGCAAATTTCTCTACAAATCCAACAGAACAACATTCTCCAACTACCAACTAGAAGAACTAGAACGTGCCTTCCAAAAAACCCACTACCCGGACGTATTTTTTCGCGAAGAATTAGCCCTGCGGATCGATTTAACCGAAGCCCGCGTACAAGTTTGGTTCCAAAATCGGCGCGCCAAATGGCGCAAACAAGAGAAAAATCTACAAAAAACGTTACCAACATTGGCCAATCAAATTTGTACGACAACAACAGGCCCGCCACCACCGCCACCCCCATCGACAACGACAACACCGCTCGACAACAGCCCGTTGTTGAGTCTGACAACACCAACGACACCATCGGTGCACGACCACAACCACCAGACCAATCTGTTTTTGGGGTTGGAATGGCCGCCAACGACGATCCTACCACCCCCCGTCCAATATAATCTAACCAATATCAATGATAATCAACAATTGATTGATAATAATATCAATTTACAACAGAATCTAGGCGGCAATGAGGCCATGTTGTTGGATGTTGTCGATGATGATGATGTTGATGATGATAATAATAATGATAATAATGATAATAGTACAATTATAACAACGACAAATCAAATCACCAATGAAATAACAATTGATCCGGATTTATTGACATTGAAACCACAATCTAGACACCATATCCACCACCACCATCATTTAAATTGAGAAAATTAAACAAATGAAAGTAACTATTGTTATAGTTGGCTGTGTTTTTTGTAATAGTCGTAGCTTTCTCCAGACACTTAAAGTAGATTGATAAATGTCAAATTTGTTGTATGAATAAAGTTACGACATTAGGTAAAAAAGCATAGCCAATTGTGAGGTTAATTATCGTGGTGTACTCGATATATTGGTATCCTAAAAATTGAATCAAGTTAGCTATTCGTTTAGCTTTGTTTTTGTTAATTCTATATATTATTAATTTATTATTATATTGAAAATTTTAAAATAATAAAATATTAAGCAATCTACATTTTTTTGAATATTTCCCCCACCTATTTGTTACGCCACTGGTTTTCTATCCAATAAGAATGACTGGATTTAAACGAGCCGCCACTGTGCTTTAATTAAAATAGTCGTAGCTTGATTAATTCGATTGAACAAATGTCAAATTTAGTGAAATATGAACTAATCTACGACTCTAATTGTCAATCCTAGCTATTTGATTTAAATTTGGCGCTAATATTTCAAATAATCCCGACAATAATTGGCCGCCAAATACGCCAATCAATATCGGTTGTCATAGCAACACCGAATTGATTCGTTGCAAGACAAAGATGGAGTATCTCGTATAGATTTGATTGGTTTTCAATTATTTTATTAAAAAAAGACAATTGAAAAAACAAAAAAACAAAAATTAAACAGTAACAACAGCTTTGCCCATATTTTTCCCAGTTAGCATATCGACAAATGCCAAAAACATATTTTCAAAGCCTTCTGTGACCGTACCGCGGTATAGAATTTTCCCATCATGCATCCATTCTTTCAATTGTTTGATTGCCTCATCCCGACGATCCCACCAACGTATAAATAGGAAACCTTCCATTTTCAATTGTTTCGATAATATCGGTAACTGGATATTTGTCACTAGAATTTATACAAATTATTATTATTATTAACGTTGTCGTAGCTCATTTCAAACATTTATAAAGTACATTAACAAATGTCAAATTTGGTAAAGTATGAATCAAGCTACGACTCTATTTACTGAAGCCATAGCCAACTATTGTTGCTAATAATACTAACAATATACAGAGTGATTCACTATTTTATGACACAATAGTGTCGTAGCTTAGTTCAGTTGTTGGTTTATTTGATTGGACAAATTAAGTTAAAGTATGAAGTAGGTTACGACAAAATTCACCAAATTCATAGCCCACTGCGATGTGAATTAGCATTGTGTATACAAAATTATATACAAAGTGTGTCAAGTAGGTCTCGATACCGACTATAATTGTGTACATATTAGACGAAACACTCTGTATAAGTTGCCCTATATTAAAATATTAGGAAAATGTACAGGCTGTATGTGTAATTTGGTTGAAATTTATGGAATTTGTTTTCTATTTCACTTCATTTTGAATGAATTTTTCGAAATAGCATAGATCAAACGAAACACCCTGTATAAATAGTTTTACCGAATTCTAAGGAGTGTATACAGGCTGTTTCGACAACTATAATAATTGGGTACATGTTAGACGAAACATGCTGTATAAATTGTGTTGATTTAGGTTTTTATATACGAGGTGTATCTCCACAAACGGGCTATACTATCCAATTTTAAAGGAAATTTCCAAAAATTAGCCACAATAGGGTGAATAATTATGGGGCACATATTAGATGAAATACCCTGTATAAATTGTTGTAACTCATTCTTAGGCTGTATTTCAATAAACGTTATAATTAGGTACGTGTTAGTTGAAACGTACTGTATAAATTGCTTGGAATTAAATTTTTATGGGTTTTATGGATAATATACAGGGTGTATCGCCATAAACGGGCTCTTTAGAAAATGACAGTTCTAATTGATGGAAATTTAAGAAATTTTTTATACCACCTTAATTTGAATAAATTTCTCGAAATAGCATATATTATACGAAACACCCTGTATAAATGGTTTTACCAAATTCTAAGAAGTGTATACAGGCTGTTTCGACAACTATAATAATTGGGTATATGTTAGACGAAACGTGCTGTATAAATTGTGGGGAATTAGATTTTTATGGATTATATACAAAGTGTACCTCCACAAACGGGCTTTTTAGAAAATGACAGTTCTAATTGGTGGAAATTTATGAAATTTTTACAGTAAGTCAGTTTGCACCTGAACTACCCAATTTTAAAAGAAATTTCGAGAAATTATCCACAATTAGCCACAATGAATAATTATGGTGCACGGTTAGATGAAACACCATGTATAAATTGTTATAACTCATGCTGAGGAGTATATACAGGCTGTATTTCAATAAACGTTATAATTAGGTACGTGTTGGTTGAAACATACTCTATAAATTGTGGGGAATTAGATTTTTATAGGTTTTATGGATAATATACAGGGTGTGTCGCCACAAACGGGCTCTTTAGAAAATGACAGTTCTAATAGGTGGAAATCAATGAAATTTTTACAGTAAGTCAGTTTGCACCTGTACTACTCAATTTTAAAGGAAATTTCCAGAAATTAGCCACAATAGAGTGAATAATAATGGTGAACATGTTAAACGAAACACCCTGTAGAAATTGTTATAATTCAATCTTATGAGGATCTATATACAGGCTGTATTTCAATATACGTTATAATTAGGTACGTGTTAGTTGTAACATACTGTATAAATTGTGTGGAATTAGATTTTTTATGGATTATATACAAGGTGTAGCTCCACAAACGGGCTCTTTAGAAAATGACAGTTCTAATTGGTGGAAATTTATGAAATTTTTACAGTAAGTCAGTTTCCATCTGAAATGAGCCACAATTAGCCACAATAGAGTGAATAATTATGGTGCACTGGTTAGATGAAACACCATGTATAAATTATTATAACTCATTTTGAGGAGTATATACAGCCTGTATTTCAATAAACGTTATAATTAGTTACGTGTTAGTTGAAACGTACTGTATAAATGGTGTTGAATTAGATTTTTATGGGTAATATACAGGGTGTGTCGCCACAGATGGGTTCTTAAGAAAATCACAGTTCTAATTGGGGGAAATTTATGAAATTTGTACAATAGCCTATTTTTCAGCTTTATTACCCAATTTTAATGAAAATTCTCAATTATTAACCTCAATATGAATAACTATAATGCACATATTAGATGAAACACTCTGTATAAATTGTTATAACTCATATACAGCCTGTTTTTCAATAAACGTAATAATTGGGTACGTGTTAGTTGAAACCTACTGTATAAATTGTGTTGAATTAGATTTTTATGGATAATATACAGGGTGTGTCGCCACAAACGGGCTATTAAGAAAATGACAGTTCTAATAAGTGGAAATTGATGAAATTTTGACATTAGCCTATTTCCGACTTGTATTATCCAATTATAAGCGAATTTGCCCAAAATTACTGATAATAAAGTGAATTATCCTGTATAAATTATAAAAAAAAATTGAGAGCTACCTTTAGCTTCACGATCATTATATGTAGAAATCGATCCGCATACAGCAATCCGTCCGAAATTATTCATCCTGCGTATAATTTGACTGCTCAATTCACCCCCAACATTATCAAAATAACAATCAACCCCATCCGGTGTCAATTCGGTCAATTTCTCGACGAAATTCGCATCTTTATAATTGACGAAATGGTCGAATTTCAACTCGTCCACCAACCATTTACCCTTCTGGTCGCTACCGGCAATGCCGATCACCTTACAACCCTTAATTTTGGCAATCTGGCCGACTATGCAGCCGACAGCACCGGCCGCGCCCGTCACCACCACCGTCTCACCCTCTTTCGGCTGGCAGATCTCCAACAGGCCGAAGTAGGCGGTGACGCCGGGCATGCCCAGGGCGCCCAAGTACAGGGGAAGTCCCTCCGCGTCGGGCACTAGCCAGGGCGCGGGGAAGCCGTACGTGGGCGCTTCGCCGTTGCTGATCGTGTGCGTACGCCAACCGAATTCGCCGACAACATACTGGCCAACTGGGTATTTGTCGTTTTTGCTCTCTATAATTCTGGAAATTGACGAATTAGTTGGGCGATTGTATGTGTGTTTTTTTTTTTAGGTTATACTTGGCTACTTGCGAGCCGATTATTGTGCCACCGCTGGGGATCCATTCGGAGAAGGCGCGCTGGTACGGATCGACGCTCAAATAGTGCGCCTCGGCTAGGAACTCTGTCAAATTTACAAAAATTTGGATTTTTTACAAAAAATATACAAAAATTACATAAATTCATATAAAATTATTGAAAATTGTATAAAAATTATATAAATTTATATAAAATTATATAAAAATTATATATAGAGAGATTATAACCTCAAAATATAACCTCAAAAATCTAGTTTCAAAAATATAACCTCAAAAATACTTACCGCCATTTTTAATCGTTGGTAACTCCTCACTGATCAACTTTACATCGCCTTTTTTCGGTAGACCATCGAATTTTTTGACAAGAACAAATTTCTTTGCTTTAACCATTTTGATTGTTGTACTGTTTAAAATCACCAATTAACAACTGAATGGTTAATTAAATATGTTGCTACATTTGTTTATCAATAAAAAATAATCAATTTATCTTTATAAATTGATGATTTAGCAAAATAATAATTTCCGCATCATTAATTAATGAATTAATTAGAATTGGATTGTACATATTTGTGAAAAAAATTATCTGATCTAACCTATAAACTTTAAACCCGACCATATCTATACAACGCCATCTAGTGATAACCTAAGGAAACATAAAAAATATGATTGATTTTTGATAAAAACAAAACACAATCGTGTTAGTATAGAATAAAATCAAGTAGGCTCTGATATTAATAAACAAACAAACGGAAGTATATTTGTTTGATTATCCGTACGTTTTAGACGAAACACTCTGTATAAATGGCATTTTATTCGTCTTTCAAGATAATATGCAGGCTGTCTCCTCTAATAGCGGGTTTTTACTATAATCAAAGCGTCTTTGATAAAACAAAACACAATCGTAGGGTTGTATAAAAAAACAAGTAGGCTTTGATATTAATAAACAAAGAAAGAGAGAAAGATAGAGTGTATTTTTTATTTATTTAATAATTGTGTATATTTTAAACGAAACACTCTGTATAAATTGCATTTTATTTGCCTTTCGATTGAATATACAGACTGTCTACTCTAATTGTGGATTATTAGAGTAATCAAAGTTGTATTGATAAAACAATAGCGAATCGTGCTAGTGTTAAGTTGGAAAATCAGGTAGGCTTTGATATTGACAAATAGACAAAAAAAAAACAAGAGACAGATAGATGTATATGGTGTTCGATTATTCAATTATTGTGTACATTTTAGACGAAACACTCTGTATAAATTTCTATTTTATTCTTCTTTTAAGATAATATACAGGCTGTCTCCTCTAAAGATGGATTATTAGAATAATCAAAATTGTCTTTATAAAACAATCGAAAATCGTATTAGTGTTAAATTTAAAAGAATAATCAAGTAGGCTTTGATATTAACATAAACAAAAAAAAGAGAGATACTTATTCAATTATTTTGTACCTCTAAAATGAAACACACTGTACAAATTGTAATTTTATTGATTTTTAGCAAAATATACAGGCTGGCTGCAATTGTGATGGTTTCTTGATATAATCAAAGTTGTATGGATGAAACAATAGACAATCATATTGAGGTTAAGTTAAAACCTCAAGTAGGCTTTGATAAACAAACAAATAAAAATAAAGATAGATAATTACGTGTACTTTTATTTATTGAATTATTGTGTACATGTCACATGGAACACTCTATATAAATTGTGCTATAATCAATTCTTAAGAAAATATACAGGCTGTACCGTCTAATATTGTAGATTTTATACTGCTAGTATACAATAGTTAAAATATAGTTAGCCATATTTTTTGTTCAATTGTTTTCCATTAAAACATATACCGACAAATGTCAATGGTGATAAAGTATGGTTTAAGCTACGACACTAATCAACCAGAATCATAGCCGGCCATGTGTTCGATTCAATTGTTTTTAAATCAATAGGAATCAAGTATTGTAACCAAATCTACAATCTAGTCAGCTATAATTTTAATTCAACTGTTTTCGGTTGAAAATTACACTAATTAATATCACCCAAAATGCTTGATTTAACACACAATATAGTTGGCCGTGTATTTGGTTCAGTTGTTTTTTTATTGAAAAAAGTAGTAGGGTGGGTTAAATTGGTGTAATATAGGCAACCAACTATTCGTGTGTAATGCATACGAATAATTGGTTGCCTATACTACACCAAATTTGGTAATTGCAGCGACTATTGCTGCAAGTCATTGACAAATATTTAATGTAATAAAGTGTGAATCAATCTACGACACAACTGACCCAAATCATAGCCAACTTTATAACAAATAATTTTATACACTCTGTGTAATAAACAAACAAACAAACAAACGAACAATATTTGAATAAAATCGTGTTATCCTAGCCTAGTTCACCCTGTATAATATAGTGTTTTATTATAATAACTCTCGTTCGAATATTGCGAATTACTGTTGTAATTATGTAGCGATTTATTATTGTAATTCGAATAAAATTGTTGTAAACTATCGCTGGACGCATCAAACTGTACAATGACAATTAGATATGTCGTTGTTGTGCCTAAAATTTGGAAAATCGTCGTTTTCGTTATGGCCATAAAACCGGCTGCACTAAATTCCGGCACATGATCCAATTGAAATTGGATGAATTGATTTAGGATTTGTCGTTGATTGGATAGGACGTTTTGGTAATTCTTACGCAATTTATAACAAATCGACGTTATTTTTTTGATTTCATGCAATATTGAACCACACTGTAAGATTATTATCAATAGAGACATCTGAAAAAAAACTCAAAATTAACGATCATAGTCGACTAGGTTATTAGAAAACAAACAGACGTCGTGGCTAGATTCGTACACAGACCAAATAATTTCCATAAATTATACAACCAATTATACACCAAATTGTATAAATGATTGCATTAACACAAAATGTTAGAAATTTATATTTATATTTTTTTGATAAAACAACAGAATTATATCATAATTATGATAACAAACAATCGATAAATTTACAATAATTGCTAATTTCAGGAATTGAATCAATTGTTTCTGCTCACTAGATTAAAAATTGTAAATTCTTGGAAATTGGAAGTTATGCAACCAATTATGCACAAATATTCAAATGAATAGCAAACGAATAAAAATGAGTTTTGATCAAATACAACTGTAATTAGAAATAAATATTGATTTAATTTGTAGTTTTGATAAAATCTGTAAATAAATCAATTGTTTTTGCCATCTTAATCGTTATTTCTGTACTATTTAAATTTATAGTTATGCAACCAATTATACAAGTGTGTATCGATTATTTTTAATCAAATAAATTTATTGTTCTAATGAAAATAACGAATTCTTATCAATTCAAATATTTATTATCACGAATTAAACGATATTCTAATATAATAATCAATCAAAAGGCGCATTTATTAGATTATTTGCGTTATTTATATAGAAATTGTGGGTTATGCAACCAAATATACACTAAATGAATTAAATTGGAAGTTATGCAACTAATAATATACAAAAATTCACATGAATAGTAAACAAATAAAAATGAGTTTTGATTTAATAAAAGTATAATTAGAAATAAATATTGATTTAATTTGTAGTTTTGATATAAATCTGTGACTAAATCAATTGTTTACGCCATCTAAATTGTTATTTATACAGAGTGAGCCAAGTGGTTGGCCTATTAGACGTTTAAAGACTTCTAATTGATGAAAGTTTCTGAAATTTGGTATGCAACCGTTTTTCCACCTGAACTACAGCTGGAAAATATTTTCGTTGATCTATCAACCCCCGGTGTACGGGGTAGTGCACCCTACTTTCTTATTTTATATGGAATGGTGAATTTTTTATTCCATATTTAGACTGTATGGTAAAAATGAAATAGACTTTGATAACATGACCTATGGTCTAGCGTTAATTGTTTTTCAGGAATTTTGACTTTTTCTGAAAATTTTGATT
>JACDRQ010000849.1:0-17431 GCA_013841215.1 Hycleus cichorii
AAAATTCGAGAAATTGTACAAAAATACGAAAAAAACATGTTGTTGGATTTTCGTCTGTAATTGAAATTTGTATCAATATTTTGAAAAACGGAAAGTTCCTTTGGCCTCTATAAGAAATGCTCTTTTCAAAGATCTATGTCCGGTCGTTGTAGTCCCAAAGACGAGCGAGAAATCGCGAGTTAGAAATTCATATTTTCGCCGGTCAAAATTGGACGAACTACTCTCCGGCCTTAACCAAAATCATAGAGAAGCTAAACTATGTTTAGTTAAATGTGACAGATGAATTTAAATGAAATCTATAGTACTAGTTTTGAGATAAATAATAAAATAGGGCTAAAATGATGCTTTTTGGCGTTTTTTTTTTCAAAAACTATACTACAGATTTTTCTGAAATTCGGTTCAAATGACGCTTAGATCAATTCTGAACTATCGTAATTTTTTAAGAATATTTTAATGAACAATTTAAATTTAAAGAGCGAAATAAGAGTTGATTTTGTTGATTTTCGAATTGTAAATTGTCGTTTATAATGCCAAAACAATACTTTAACATCCAATTCGTCTATTTTTCTAGTTTCTCATTTCATCAAGACAGCGTCTAAAATAGACGCTGTTTTCTTCAACATTTCTCCTATTCTGTCTTGACGTTATTGTCATCAAATGGCGACGTAGACGATTGCCTGCTAGCAAAATTCCACCATATCTCTACCTATACACCTACACACACACACACAATTGTACGTTTTCTTTAGATGTTTGTAAATTTCAACATTTACATTCGTAAAACGACATCACATCAGGAAATTGAAAAATATTCATTTTTGCTAAACGACATTTTCTAACACTATAAAATCCACGAATCGATCAAAATTAGAATTCGATTCTCTCAATATCAATATAAGAGAAACAATAGTCTGGCCGTTTAATTTACACACCACCCTTCAATTTAATTGACTTGAATCTATCAATAATTCATGGAGACGGTCTCAAAAATATGAAATCCCAGGGTTATAGTAGGGGAATTATTAGATTTTCTATAAATACAGAAAAGTTTGTGCAAATTTTTTGTGTCTATGTGTGTGTGTGTTATATTTCTCTTTAGTAAAAGTTGACGATTTGCATAATAAACGTCGTATATAATCATAATGGTGATGGTAGCTACGGCTTTTTACCGATAAAGATCAAAGCATAAAGTGAATGTGCACTATAATGATAGAGGGTCTCCTGTTAAATGTACATTTATATATAGAAAACTTGTCCAGTGTTTACTACAAGTATACAACCTGTTCCATCTAAATAGTCTCCATTAATTCCTGGACGACTTGAAAAATATCTCCGAGATTTATAGGGTAGTTTTTAGGTAGCATTTAGGCAAAATTAGAACTTTATAGCTGTAAAAACCGATTAAATCCGACCAGGTCGCTGTGTTCATCATCCTAAAATTTTCGTAGCACAATGAAGAATGACTAGAAGATTCTTATAGGATAATTTTTCCATTTTTAAGCGGTTTTTCACCGATTTTCCAGAGCTAGAATGTTCCCTAGACACTACCCTACAAATGCCAAAAATATTTTCCGAAAAGCCCGGCTGCTGTACAAAAAAGCTTATCCAGCGTTTACTAGACATATTCAATCCATTCCATCTAAATAATCGCTAGGTGATTTAAAAAATATTTCCAAGCAACTTTTAGGCAAACTTAGAACTTCGTAGCTCATTGGAAAATCTGTAAAAAACCGCTTAAATCCAACCAGGTCGCTATGTTGATCATCCTAAAATTCTCGTAGAACAATGAAGAATGACTAAAAGATCCTTATACGATAGTTTTTCCATTTTTAAGAGGTTTTTCACCGATTTTCCAGTGCTAGAATGTTCCCTAGACACTACCCTACAAATGCTCAAAATATTTTCCGAAAAGCCCGGCTGCTGTAAGAGAAAGGTTATCCAGCGTTTACTAGACGTATTTAATTCATTCCATCTAAATAATCCCCAATAATTGCCAAGTGATTTGAAAATTTTTTTAGGGAACGTTTAGGCAAACTTAGAACTTCGTAGCTCATTGGAAAATCTGGGAAAAACCGCTTAAATCCGACCAGATCACTGTGCTCATCATCCTAAAATGTTCGTACAACAATGAAGAATGACTAGAAGATCCTTATACGATAGTTTTTTCGTTTTTAAGCGATTTCTCACCGATTTGCCAATGAGCTATGAAGCTTTAATTTTGACAAACTGTTCCCTACAAATGTCCAAAATATTTTCCAAAACGCTCGGCAGTTATAAGAAAAAAATTGTCCAGTGTTTACTACATGTATTCAATCAATTCCATCTAAATAGTCCTCCATTTTCTGGATTTGTAAGGCAGTCTTCAGGGAAGATTAAGGTAAAATTAGAACTTCGTAGCTCATTGGAAAGTTTGTGACAAACCGCTTAAATCTGAGTTCACGATTCCAAAATTCTGTTAGAACAATGAAGAATTATTAGAAGAACCTTATCCGATAGTTCTTCCGTTTTTTAGGTAGTTTCTTAGCGATTTCTCAATGAGCTATGAGGCTCTAAGTTTGTCAAATTGTCCGCTAGGGAATACTCTATAAATGCCCAAAATATTTTCCAAAACGCCCGGCTGTCATAAGGAAAAGCGTTGACTAGACGTATTCAATCTACTCCATCTAAATAGTCCTCCATAATTACTAAATGATTTGAAAAATATTTTCAGGGAACGTTTAGGCAAACTTAGAACTTCGTAGCTCATTGGAAAATCCAATCAGGTCGCTGTATTTATCATTCTAAACATTTTGTAGAACAATAAAGAATGACTAGAAGATCCTTATTCGATAGTTTTTTCATTTTAAATCGGTTTCTCACCCATTTCCCAATGAGCTATGAAACTTTAATTTTGACAAACTGTTCCCTAGGAACTACTCTACAAATGCCCAGAAAATTCTCCAAAACACCCGGCTGTTATAATGTCCAATGTTTACTATATGTATTCAATCAATTTCATCTAAATAGTCCCCAATAATTGTTGAGTCATTTGACAAATATTTCCAGGATTTGTAGGGTAGTTTTCAGGAAAGATTTAAAATTCGAACTTCGTAGCTCATTGGAAAATTTGTGACAAACCGCTTAAATCTGAGTTCACGATTCCAAAATTCTATTAGAACAATGAAGAATGATTAGAAGAACGTTATACGATAGTTCTTCCGTTTTAGGTAGTTTCTTAGCGATTTCTCAATGAGCTATGAGGCTCTAAGTTTGCCAAATTTTTCCCTAGGGAATACTTTATAAATGCCCAAAATATTTTCCAAAACGCCCGGCTGTTATAAGGAAAAGCGTTTACTAGACGTATTCAATCTATTCCATCTAAATAGTCCCCAACAATTACTAAGTGATTTGAAAAATATCTTCAGGAATCCTTTAGGCAAACTTAGAACTTCGTAGTTTATTGGAAAAATCGCTTAAATCTGACAATGTCGCTAAATTCACCATCCCAAAATTCTCTTAGCACAATGAAGAATGACTAGAAGATCCGTTTTTTAAGTAGTTCCTCACCAATTTCCCAATTAGCTATGAAGCTCTAATTTTGCTAAAATATTCCCTAGACACATGTTCAGTGTTTATTATACGTATTGAAACTATTATATCTAATTAGACTCCAGTAATTGTTAAACGATCTGAACAATATTAAGATAGACTAGTTCTTCATGAACGTTTAGGTAAAATTAGAACTTCGTAGCTTAGAAAATTTGTGAAAAATCGCTTAAATCTGGCCATTCTCGTAAAACAATAAAGAATGACTAGAAGGTCCTTGTGCAATAGTTTTCCTGTTTTCAAAGCAATTTTTACTAATTTTCCAATAAGCTACGAAGCCCGAATTTTGTCAAAATGTTCCCTAGACTATCTTACAATATTTTCCAAAACGCCCAGCAACTACCATAAGTACTAGAATTATTTACATGGAATGGACTGTATATAGTGTGGCTTTAATGCGGATTTTATGTGGCACATTCGAATTCATCGGTGTATTTAATAGAGCCGTAACGATTTCAATTGTGCAATAAAGTAATAAATTTTATCAATGTGAAGATTATATTCGAATCCGGTCGACCTTTAATAATTTAAATACAGTAAAATTTAAATTGTATAATTGTAGAAAAACCCAACAAATAGATGATAAAAGTAAGTCGAGTCTAGCTCAATTTTATTCCATTGAGGATTGTTAGATGGTGAATTGTACAGGACGCCAGTTGAACTTTATAATATTCGTTGTCTATGTGTTAGTTCGTCGTAGTTGTAGTCCACTTCAACTTTCAAGTTTTTCATTCCAAACAATCCAACTAGTTACAAGCCAATGCAACGAACCAGCGGAATGTTCTGGCAAGTTTTTAAGTAACTGTGTGGAATTTTATTTTAGTTTACAAAAGTTCGTTCGTACCAATGATGTTGTTGATGATGATGATGATGATGATGATGATTCTCTACTCTATAGAGGTATAGTTGTAGTATAGCAACAACATCGGGTGGAGAATATGAAATGATAAGTAGACACTAGAGTATAGTTTGGACGAAAGTTCTCCGAAAACTTTCAACGGATACTCCACTTATTATAATAAAAACTTTACAATTGTTGTATTTACAATTTCGACACAACACACTACTCTAGCCTTAGTGGATTTTTCAATGATTTGATTATTTTATATGCGCCAATAAAATTCTTTAGTTTGTCTCAACAAAATAAACTCGAGAAATATTTGATTAGTATTGTCTACTAACGAATAAAAATGGTGGATGCGCCAGGCCAAACTATTGTAATAAAACCGTTGCAATCTAATTTTTGTGAAAAATACGCGAATTTTCCAACGCAGATGAAGAGAATCTATTATCGAAAGGGTGCAATCTTCCGATTTATAAATTCTCAAAGAACGGTTTTGGGGTCAAAAATGACAGGTTAAATAGATAAAATTTACAAATAAACAATACTATTAGCGACGCCCAATTGAGAGATTGAATCTTCGGGGATTTCAAAGGAAATTCTTGTAGAATAGTTGGGGTGTTGTGATGTTATTTCAGCATGTTTCAAGATCTGTATTTAAGGATTTATTTGGGGATTTTTACCTAATGGAACGTCACTTTGAGCTTCTTTATAACGAAATTAGGCTAGTCTTTTGTGGGTCGTTTCAATTTGGATAAGTGACGCTGGAAAATGAAAAATACTGGAGATATTGCGCAATATTTGCAACTATTGTAATGACAAATTTGCAATAAACAGTCGAGAAGTGAAAAATGGTGGATGCGCTGGGTAAATTTAGTTACTACAAGTGGTTTCATTTCAAAAAAGTCATTTTTGAGTACGAGAATTATTTGGAACTTGACTAGTAATAATGGAGCAACATTCTAAGTTTCTTTGTGGTGAAATTGCGATAATATTTTAAGGGTCGTTTTCAGTTTGTGTTACTAGCATTCTAATGCTAAAAAATAAAAAATCTTGGAAATATTGCGCAATATTTGCTACTATTGGAATGACAAATTCGGAAATATTAATCAAAGTCTGGATTTTTCACATTTTTAATATTCGATGCGAAGAATGGTGGATGCATTGGAAAATTTAATTTACTATGTTTTATTTCGAAAAAAGGCAACTTTGAGAACCAGAATTGCTAGAAACTAAAAATATGTTGAAAACTAAAAAATATCTGAAAATTTGCACATATTTGCAACGACTGAAATGATAAATTCGTGTATTTTGTAATAATTCAAGCCGGAATTTTGTCAAAATTTTCAACCTTATCAGGGAAGAATGGACAAACTTAATTTAACTCTCTAATTTTTGATTAATGACGATGGGACAAGCTTCTTTGCAAAGAAATTCGGTCAGTCCTTTAGGAGTTGTTTTCAACTTGGATAACTCACACTAAAAATGTACTGAAAATGAAAAATGTTGGAAATATTGCACAATATTCTAATGACAAATAATTTATGTGTGGATTTTTTTGAAAATTCCTAATATTCGAAGAGAAGAATAGTGGCAAACTGGTTTAATTTCAAAAAAATGCAATTTTTGAGATAAATTTGCTAGAAACTTGTCTATGAGTAATGTAATCGGGCAGATTTTTGATGTTCGTTTTCAGTTTGGATCACTAACACTCCAAAAATTCGCTGAAAACTGAATAATATTCGAAATATAGCGCAATATTTGCAACTATTGGAATGCCAAATTCGTGTATCTTGTAATTATTTCCAATTTTCAAGCGAAAATGGTGAATGCGCCGGGCAAATTCAACTTAATTCACTAGCTGGTTTCAGTACTCGAAAAAATCAATTTTTAGCACCAGAATTAATGGAAATTTCACAAATATTTTGCAAATCCATAACAATTCTCGCTATTGATTCACAACCAGGGCCTTTAGGATAATCGTCCAAAAAATCGCAAGCAGCTCAACAAATTCCACTGCAAACGATTGGAATTCTTCCACATAATAGAAAATTAGAACAAAATTGGGTTGGAAAGGCGGAATTCTTGTATTAGACGTTGAATTTAATCAGCTTTGCCCACAACAAAATCCCCAAATATTCAATCATCGTCAATATCAGCAAATTAAATTATTAACTTTCAGAAAAAATAACCGAAAATTAGCAGTAGAGACAATTCATAACAATAAATGATGGATGCGTTCGGTAAAAAAACTGACTCAATTATATTGTTTTGAAGCTGATGAACTCTATAAAAATATACCAAATAAACAGTTGATCAAATATAAAAACATCTACCGTTAAATCGACGAGAAAATCGAGCTTTATTGATATTTATAGCGAACAAAGATACAAAGCCTGCAATATTGTAAATAATTCTAAATTTAGTAGAGATTAAGCGCAATTTAATCCGATATGCGACTTTTCTAGATGTTTCGACTAGAAGAATCAATTGAAAAATGTAGTAAAGTCCACAAAAATTGCGAATATAAGCCGTTTTAAGTGCACTAAAATCGTCGATTAAGCCGGCAAAAGAGCCCGTAAAAACGACCTGTAAAATCCACAATTTTACGACAGTTTTATTATTGAAACCCTAAAAAATCGAATGTTTTAAATATCAATAAATAGAACAGATTGTGTGGATTTCGGAAATTAAAACCGTATGTAAATCGAATAATAATTCCGGTAGTTATAAGAAATACAACCGAATGGTGCAATTATGGATGATAAATGGTGGATGCGCCTGTAGATTTAATGGCGTTTGAAATAATCGATAGAACAGAGGGGGTGATATACGAAATTCGATTGTTCAAATTGATAAAATATTTGATATTCTACAACAATAGCCCGATATCATTGATATTTATATCATGAATAGACAGTACACCCTTCTACCCCTATTTTATCGACTGTAAAACGTTTTATTATAACATTTATGTTTTTCTATATAGTACAATAAGGTGTGTGTGTGGTAATTCTAGTCACTATTACCGAAAATAGAGTGGGTTGGAAAAAAGAATTCCCATCGAGAATTCGGAGAGGAACAAGAAAATATCGAATCAATGAACATAAAAAAGCCGTCCAACTGTTCCATCTAGTTTTGGGGTCACATATACGGCCGCATATGCTACCATTTTAATCTAAAGACTAAAACTGGAGAAAATAATAATAATAGTAATATAGTATCGGTGATTGTGTATTGTGTGGAGAATAGACTAGATGTAGATGTAAATTTGTTGGAGATTATTCGAGTTGGACAGGTCAAAACCGTGGATTTGAGTTTAAAATCTGGTTGAGTTTGTTGGCAAATCCTTGGCTATAATTTGATGTCAGTTGAGTAGTCCATGAATTTTAGATAAGCCAATTAAAATAACAATAAACTCGCATTTTTTCTCTATTGTTAGCACAATATTTTGTTAGATTAATCGAGTTTTGTTTAATATTTGTTGACCGAAGGCTAGCTTGTTAACGTTTAATTGCAGTTGTACAGAATGCGGAGAGACTACTTGTGTAACGGCCAAAGTTTCTACACAAGTATTGTTGGAGAGATCGTGAGTTTCTGAATTTACAAAACACATTCATTAACGAGATAATGAAATTATTTCGCTTTACAACAACAATAACAACAACAAAAACAACAACAATCGGTGAAGGGGTGGAAAAAATGAATTGAATACAAATCCACTTCGGTATGTCGATTCCGTGCGCAAAGGTGTTGTCGAAGTTAACGTTCTACTATTCCGGATTAGTCGTAACAAGCCCTACGTGATCCTTTCTACGTGGTGTTCGTCGACCTGGAAACTGTCAGCTTTCAAATCCAAGACCTCCAATTGAGAATTTACATTGAAACGAATCTGTTTTCGATGTATATACACAAGAAAAGAAAAACATACACGTAGAGAGAATTTGATAATCTTCGCTCATTACTTTAGATTTAATCGTCTTTTACCCGGCGCATCCACCATTATTGCATCCTCAATATATCCGTGTGTTTTTTTCCCATTTATCCGCTGCTGTCTATAAAACTTGTTTCTTTTAATGAGTTTTTTCGTTGTTCATATTTGAAAAGAGCTATGGAATAAATGAAATATACGATATTACACTGAGTTGTTAGGAATAAAAAGCAATTTCATCCTCTATCAAAAATTAAGCGTCTCCATTTACAACTGCGGATCGATAGCAATTTTTTGTGTGTTGTGTTGTTTCTTTACTACGCTTCCATTCAGGGCCGTCGTGAGGATATGTGCCGCTCTAGGGCAAAATTGAAAAAAATAACACTCTTGTTCTAGAATTTCAAAATTTAAGAAGATTGGTTCGTTGGATTCTAGTGTTTGAAAAATCTGACATTTTTAGCTCAAAATTTTGGAAATTTTGTTTTATTTTAAGAATATTCCAACATTCTAAAGGATCATAATTGAAATTTTAGAAAAAGTAGCACTATTTTCATATGGTTGCTTAATTTTGAAAATTGTGTAGTTGCAATCAAAATTTCGAAAAATTACACATTAGTCCAAAATTTCAAGATTCCATTGTGGAATTTTGTTTAATTTTTTGAAATATTGCAGCACTCTTGAAGAATTTTCACTATTTTATTTGATTCTAATGCAAAATTTCAGAACAATTTAGCACTTTAGTACTAAATTTAATGAGAAAACTGACATTTTGCTAGGAAATTAAATTAAAATCTCCTTTTTGGATCCATTGCAACAAATTTCCCAAAATTCGCATTTTTAGCCCCAAAATCAAGAAATTTTGGTTTATTGGGCTCTAATGTTTAAAAAATCCAGCACTTCAGTTCAAAATTTCAAAAATTTTAGTGGAAAATTTTGATTTATTTTGAAATTATTCTAAAATTTCAAGTGGTCGTGATCAAAATTTTGAAAAAATTAGCACTATTTTGATATATTTCCTTAATTTTGGAAAAAATTTACTATCTTATGTAGTTATTAGCAAAATTTGAAATGCAAAGACCGTTCAACATCAATAAAATTTTTAAAAATTACACAGCTGGTCCAAAATTTCAAGATTCTATTGCGGAATTTTGTTTAATTTTTGAAAATATTGCAGCAGTCTAAAAGTCTAAAAATCATAATCAATAATCAAAATTTTGAAAAAATTACCACTATTTTTGCTTAATTTTCAAAATCTTTCACTATTTTATGTCATTATAATGAGAATTTGAGAAAAAATAACCTTCCAACATCATTACAATTTTGAAAAATTACACAATTGGGCCAAAATTTCAAGATTCTATTGCGGGATTTTTCTTTATTTTCTGAAATATTGCAATACTTGAAAATTTTATAATCGAAAATTGAAAAAAATAGCACTTTTGGCTTAAACTGGAGAGTTTTCGTCATTTTATTTGATTCTACTACAAAAATTTCAAAACAATTTAGTACTTTTGTGCTAAATTTAATGAGAAAACTGAAATTTTGCAAGAAAATTAAATTACAATCTCCTTTTTGGATTCATTGCAACAAATTTCCCAAAATTCGCATTTTAGCCCAATATCAAGAAGTTTTGATTTATTGGGCTCTAATGTTTCAAAAATCTAGCACTTCAGCTGAAAATTTCGAAAATTTTAGTGGAAAATTATGTTTTATTTTGAAAATATTCCAAAACTTTAAGTGGTCGTGATCAAAATTTTGAAAAAAGTAGCACTATTTTGACATATTTGCTCAATTTTGAAAACATTTTACTTCCTTATGTAATTATAATCAAAATTTGCAACACAAAGATAGTTTAATATTAATAAAATTTTGAAAAATTACACAGTTGATTCAAAATTTTCAAGATTCTATTGCGGGATTTTGCTCTATTTTTGAGAATATTGCAGCACTCTATTGTTATTATAAAAACTCTGAAAGTAGTTTTAATCAAAATTTTGAAAATCTTTCACTATTTTATATCATTATAATGAGAATTTGAGAAAAAAACCTTCGACAGTATTAAAATTTTGAAAAATTACACAGTAGGGCCAAAATTTCAAGATTCTATTCCGGAATTTTGCTTTATTTTTTGAAATATTGCAAATATTGAGATTTTTATAATAGAAATTCAAAGAAAAATAACACGTTTGCTTTAAACTGGAGAGTTTTCGTTATTTTATTTGATTCTAATGGAAAATTTTTAAACAATTTAGTACTTTTAGTTACAGTGTCAAGATTTTTGTAATAAATTTTGCTCTATTTCTGTTGATTAATCTTTTTCAAGAAAACTGAAATTTTTCTACAAAGTTAAACTAAAATCTAATTTTTTTATTTACTGCAACAAATTTCCCAAAATTTGCGTCTTTAGTACTAAAATAAAATGAAAGAGTCACCATAACTCAAAAGAACAAAGCTTGATTAGAAAATTGAATTGTTTAGCTCAAAAATTAATAAAATTATTTCATTTTTGATTACTCAGTAACGAAATTTGTTAAAAATTATAATTTAACTGATAGAATATAAAAAAGTGGCCCTATATAACTTTTTTAGGGACCAGATTACCTCAAAAATCGATCAAAAATTAGCAAATTGATCTATTTCGCAATGCTAATTATTGGGTAATTTATTTTTTTGCAAAATTTTACTAAACGATTGTCACAGAGTGCTGACGACGGCCCTGCTTCTAGTTGAATATGGACATAAACGAGGGAGATGGCCGTACCTCTATCTTTTTAATTTTGCAACAACTCTGACCGGTTTCGTCGTTTTTTCCGCGTAGAAATATTTAAATTTCGCCCCACATCTTTTTGTATATTTTTCCACTATACTCCCACGATCTCTGTGTGTGTCCAATTTTAAGGGTCACCGACTACCGCCACCATTGTCATTGTCAACAAAAATAACGAGCTAGTGTGATGAAGTTCTCTAAGCTAATGTGACCCGTGGGATTCTTATTGTACTGCTAGCAAAAGTTAAAAACACATCAATTTTGCCGTTGAAGAGGAAAAACTACAATAACATCTCCTTGTCTAGTTTGTTGTGCATTTTACAAAAATAATAATTTATCTTGTCGGTGTGATTGTTGGAACTTTTCAACACAAACTCTAATCACCGTGATTTATTGTACTTGGATTTTCTTTCGCTTTATCGGTTATTAACAGAATTTCGGAAATTGCAGAGGGTGGTGTGACAATTATATTAAAACGCTTGGCATTTATACACACGTACAAACGCCCCTTTGACTGTGTAAATGTCGTTCTGATTATGACAGAATACAGCTCTTGTACTGCTATTAATTTTACCAATGTTGGTGTACTTAACTGTGGTGTACAACCCAGTTTGTAAATGTCTAAAATTGTCTTTCTAAACTTCTATATATTTACCCTACCACTATACTAACCCTATCTCATTTCCACCCTTATTTAACTCATCTATCACCATCTCTATTTGGGAGTGCTTTTGTTTTCTTTTAAGAAAATTACATACAGTGTGACAAGACAACTAGGAGGCTTAAGTTTTAATTAATTTAGTTGGAAATTTATCTTATGGTTATTTACGGAAAACATTTAATCGACAATAAATTATTAAAGTTACAATGCCACTTGGTGATTTGATTTTTATTTAAATCACCCCATGCTGAGAAATTTCTAAAAGAAAACACGCAAATTATTCGAGGACGCTTTAATAAAATCAACCGTTTTAATGAAAATTTGAGGCGCTGAAGAGACGTCAAAATCCAACGACATTCTTTGTGTTTACTTATAACGATAATCAACCTTTTACATATAGAATTCTGTTAACGATGTCGAATATTCCTCTATATTTTCGCTAAATAAACCCCAAATCATAGGCGTACAACCGAAATTTCTCATATCAAATCCGGCTGAATTTCATTGAAACGCCGCTGATTTAAATAAACCGACAATCACTGGCACACAATCGAAATTTTCTCGTATAAAAACCCATAAATTTATTAGAGACGCCGCTGGTTTATTTCAAATAGCAATCGTACGGAGTACGCGATCTAAATAACAATATTAATAACGTTCATAATGAAAAGCTGGGGTGATTTTTCATTTGTTCAATTGACAACAGCCGCAATATTGAATAGGGGTAGGAACAAAAACTCGTATATTTTAGTATTAGTAAAGAATAATAAAAAGCACGAAAATTCGTACACAACACGAATTGAGAGACGCTACAATATAAATATTGTATCAGAATAATCAAAATTGCCAACGAAGAATCCTATTGAGGGGTTTCTCGGGATTAGTTAGGCGTCGCCGGAATCGTTGTCGTCGTTGGTGAGTTTTCAATTCCCGATCGGACAATTTTTAATCACACTTAGTTTGTGCTTTTTAACCACCACCACTACTACAGAATTACAATTAAACCGAGTAAAAACTCGCTTAAATAGAGACAGATATAGAGTTAGTGGTAGTGGGTAAAAAGCCCTAACAGAATTTAAAGCAGTTTTCAGCTTTTAAGGCAATGCTAGTGGATGTGTTCCGGATATATTCCCATGGGAGATTTTTAAAACACACACACACCCACCCAAATACAGACGGCTATAATCTAAATCTACACATTACCTTCATTAAAACCATTGATTATATGCTTTCAGCTTACCACAAAAGGTACACAAAATTTCCTCCAATTTTACCACAATAGTCTCAAGGGACGGCCGGGAGCTGTTCTTTTTTACGGTAGAATGAAAGAAAAGCTTTCAATTGAACCGATTAATGTGGAGAGAAATTGAAATCTCCACCATACACCCCGGCTATTATCGCTTGACTCCCCACTATAATTCCAATAGAAGACAAACCGATATTATTATTCTAGTTGTAGTGTAGAATTTCATGTCGAGTGTTCAATAAAATGTCACCCTTGAGCGAATCAAATCATTCGTTATATGTTAACATTGCTATTTGACTTGAGCCGTTTTTTCGCTGTCTAGTTTAGGGGTTGAATTCGGAAAAAACACACGAATGGTGCAAGATATGAAACCGGAACTAATGGAAGAGTCGCACATTTTATTATGTCTAAAGACAAATGAGATTCAACTTGAGTTTTTTGGTTGTTTTTTTTTTCAATTCATCCACCCGTGGTGTACTTTATTAGATGAAGCACAGGGGATGTTTCCGCATACCATGCGTATTCGTTTCCGATTTGAAAATACTCCGAAGATTTGCAAGAGTTTGGCAAAACTAGAACCCCGTAACTCTTGTCGAGAAATCGGTTTTCCCAATGAGCTACGAAGTTCTAATTTTGTTAAAACGCTTTCTAGGGACTACTTTATAGATTTTTGAATACAACATGCGGTTGGGGTGGATATAGCCGGCGATATTGCCAATGAAATGATAAAACAAAGCGTGTGTGAAAAATGGTGTTTAATCAGCATTTGTAAAACGTTTGTTAATTCATTTCAAGCTCAATTTAAGCTTTTAATTCGGTTTAATTAAGCCGATGTTGGTGTTTGAGCGTGAATGAACCAAATTGGATTTTAGATGGATTTCGATAAGAATTCCCCCCTGAAATTATTATGATTATTTTAATTTTAAAATAGAATAAGGGCGGAATTTACGTATAAAGAAACATTTAGTTGAAGGGGGAGGCGGCGGCCGCGATGGAGACGTTTTAATAATTGATCGACAATTAGCTATAATACATATTTTAACATTTAAAACTTAAAATTCGTCTCTATCTAGCTAATATTTCTGTTCTTGTCCGTTGTTCATGAGGCGAACTTTAACGATTTTAAAAGTTCCAAAGCCCATTACGTAGAACGATTTTAAAGATGATGGTAGAATTTTCCAGTAAAACGGTAAGATTGAAGGGAGAGACAGGCATCAAATCGAGTAGCATTCTATGTTCCACCCTTCATTAACTAAAAATGTTCGAGTAGTACACGATGACGGCTATAATGGCCAAGTAGAAACGATAATATCGCCGAAATTGTATCGTTAATAACAATAAAAATAATGATAATATAACTTTTCGAACGTCTATTTATTTATTTATTTTCGATATTTTCCAGGAAGATTTCACCCGAGCATATGTATCGTAATGGCAAGGCAAGGGGTGCCGTTTCGTTCTTAATTAATTTAGTTAGAGCTGTGTCACGTAAACTTCAACCGTATAAAATACGAATAAAGGTGGTAGTGTTGAGATAGACCGGGTGTACTAGGGGGTTGAGGGTTGCTATGCACGCACACAAGACGCCAATTGCTGCCGTTTCACAATCAATATTTAACGTAAATTGGCTCTAACCAGGATCCGTAAATCAGACCTTCTAAGACAGTAACGTTAGAAGACCGTGTTGGGTAAGAAAATGTTAGACAAACTTTATAACACTAGTGGTAGTGGAGGGAAATCGGTGTTGTAGGAGGGAAATTGATTGGCACGACAGCGACAACAATAGAGGCGACGTGTTAATCCCCGATTTTCAAAATCTAACGAATCTAATTAGTAGCGATTCGGTGATTTGAAGAAAATTAAATTTGGAATTCTTAATTTAGTTTGGTGCGTTTATTAATTAGAAAATTTGACAAATTCAACTGGAAAAGTTTTCTATAATTCCCAAAGTTTTGTACAGTTCCCAGAATTATTATCGAAACATTAACAAACTTCTATAATGTACAATTTCGGGTTTTCTCTAATAAACTTCCCAACAAACAGAACACAATTTGTATTTTGTAACAAACTAACACCATCATTATTATTAATAATAATAAAGCTATTACCATCATTACAAGTGAGCTTATAGATTTTTTATCGCGCTACTATTCGTTCAAGTATAGTCTTTCAATTTCCACTGGAATAACTATCGAAATAACAAACTTTCCTTTAATGTCGCCGATTTTTTATAGCAAATATGCTTCCAATACTCCTCTTTTGTACTCGCCTAGGGCGAACAAAAAGCGACCCTACTTAAAACACAACTATAACGAATAAACATTGTTGTTATACTAATGGTAGGAGCGCTGGATTTGCGCCAGGAATTCCAAGAGATTACCATATTTACGGTAATCAACAAATTATTCGCTACAAGATAAATAAATTACTTAACGAATCAAATTTATAAGCCATCAATATTCCCTATTAATACCCAATCTTTTATTATAAAAATAAACGTTGAAACTATTCAATTTGCTCTAATAATACTAACGATGTTCGTACATGTTGGCTTTTACTGTAAGTAGAAGAAAATCGGATTAATTATCCAAGTAAATAGGGAAATTTCACAATCTAAAAGCAAAGATTTACTGCTATAACGAATAAAATCATAGAGAATGTTTTAAAAAATTAAAGCACTCAGGTTTTCATCAAGACAGAATCACTAATGCTCCACTAAAGTGTACAGTTTCGTAAAAATGGGTTACTCTAGATGTGATTTTCAAAAAAACGGAAAAAACGATTCAAAATTCGATTGCTGCCAAGTGTAGAGTCAACTTTTGTCTATCTATCGATATGAATTTTATTTGTTCTTTTTTCAAACTTTCATTGAAGAAATGTGTTCCAATAAAATCATGCTCTAATCCTCAAAAATTATAGTTTTGGGAATTTTCAGAAAATTCAGCCGATTTTCCTAAAAACCGCGGATATACACAGACGCAGAATCGCATTTAAAATCCAACTAGATTATAACCGTTCTGTTATCTCCTATCGTTTTCGCAATATTTGTATTCCAGTGCCTTATATTTCAGTTATTTGTAAAATCGCTTTCAAAATATGACACTAAAGTGTACAGTTTAGGAAAAATAGGTCACATTTGAAGAAATGTGTTCCAATAAAACCATGCTCTAATACTAGAAATTATAGTTTTTGAGAATTTTCAGAAAATTCAGCCAATATTTCAAAAACCGTGGATATACACAGATGCAGAATAGCATTTGAAATCCAACTAGATTATAACCGTTCCGTTATCTCCTATCGTTTTCGCAATATTTGTAGTCCAGTGCCTTATATTTCAATCATTTGTAAAATCGCTTTCAAAATTTGACACTAAAGTGTACAGTTTTGGTAAAATGAGTTACTTTAGATGAAATTTTCAGAAAAACGGAAGAAACGCTTCAAAATTCGATTAGTCCCAAACGTAGAGTCAACTTTGGTTTATCTATCGATATGAATTTTATCTGATTTTTTTAAAAACTTTTATTGAAGAAATGTGTTCGAATAAGACCATGTTGTAATGTTCAAAATTGTAGTTTTTGGAATTTTCTGAAAATTCAGCCGATTTTCCCAAAAACCGCGGATATACACAGACGCAGAGTCGCATTTAAAATCCAACTAGATTATAACCGTTCCGCTATCTTCTAACGTTTTCGTGATATTTGTATTTTAGTACGTAAAGTTTCAGTTATTTGTAAAATCGCTTTCAAAGTATGACATTAAAATGTACAGTTTTGGTAAAATGGGTTACTTTAGATAAGATTTTCAGGAAAACGGAAGAAACAATTCAAAATTCGATTAGTTCCAAGCGTAGAGTCAACTTTCGTTTATCTACCGATATGAATTTTATTTGATTTTTTTTTTAACTTTTCTTGAAGAAATGTGTTCCAATAAAACCATGCTCTAATCCTCAAAATTGTAGTTTTCGGAATTTTCAGAAAATTCAGCCGATTTTCCCAAAAACCGCGGATATACACAGACGCAGAATCGCATGTAAAATCCAACTAGATTGTAATCGTTCCGTTATCTCCTATCGTTTTCGCAATATTTGTATTCCAGTGCCTTATATTTCAGTTATTTGTAAAATCGCTTTCAAAATATGACACTAAAGTGTACAGTTTAGGAAAAATGGGTCACATTTGAAGAAATGTGTTCCAATAAAACCATGCTCTAATTCTCCAAATTATAGTTTTTGAGAATTTTCAGAAAATTCAGCCGATTTTCCCAAAAACCCCGAATATACACAGACGCAGAATCGCATTTAAAATCCAACTAGATTATAACCGTTATCCGTTATCTGCTACCGTTTTCGCAATATTTGTATTTCAGTGCCTAAAGTTTCAGTTATTTGTAAAATCGCTTTC
>JACDRQ010000850.1:0-17431 GCA_013841215.1 Hycleus cichorii
TTTCAGTTGAACGTCCATTAGATAAACGTGTCGAATTTGGTGCTGGTGGTGGTGGATTTTGTGGTCGTCTCACCATACCAAGTTTATCTGAATTTTTACATTCAGAAGATATGACTAGTTTGTTTCCTATAATAATAATAATAATTATATTATATAATAATTATAATTTAAAATATACCTATAGGTATCACAGATCGGCCTGAACTCGAATCACTACTTGGTGAACGTTTATGTGTATGACTTAATGTATGATAGCCGGCAGCCATTGGATCAGATGGTGTACGACTATGACTACTTGGTAACGTACCATATTGAAGTTGTATTGAAGTTGTTGGTGGTGGTAATGGTGCTACACGTTTCTTTAAACTACCATGAACATTCGCTAAGAAATCTGAAAATAAATTCATTAAAATTAAATCCTTGTTTATCCAACTAAGAATTTACCTGGTTTTCGTGATTGTGGTGGTGGTGGTGGTGGCATTTGTCTACTATTATTATTCGGACTACTACCTAATTGTNATTGTAAACTATCACATGTAGATGAACGTGAACGTAAAGTGATTGGTGAATCACCACCAGTATAACTCGGTGGTCTTGATCGATTCTTCTTTTCGGGAGTTAAAGAACCATTCTAAAATCACAATCGATTATTATTATAAAAACAATAATAATAATACTAACTCTATCTTCGATTATCGTTTCATCATCGGAGAAATCAGTAGAGCCATCATCGTGCGATAAATTCCAATCGATATTAATATTATCGAAAAAATTCTTCTGTCGATTGGCTGCATTTCTGAGCTAAATTGAAATGATTTTCTCAATATATTAAATATTAATAAAATATTAATTAATTACCAAATCATCACAAGTATGATGTCCTAATTCTTGAGCAATTTCAATTGGTGTTTTATTTTGTGAATTTTTTAAATTAGCATTAGCACCACTTCTTAATAATAATTTCATACATTCAATTTTATCATAAATGGCACATAAATGTAATGCTGTATTTAGACCACAATTATCATTTGTTGTGGGCGGATTTGTTGCTTTATCTATTGTTGAATTCGACATATTTTGTATAAGAAAATCAACAATATGTAATGTACGTCCTGATTCATTTAATACAGCACGATGTAGAGCAGTTTCACCAATTTTCTAAAAAATACAATTAAATTATAATTTAATAAAAGATAATTATAACGAACCGATGATGGTAACGGTGAATTAAAATCGACATTTTCTGCAAATACTTGTAATAATAATCCTAAATCACCTCTATTTACTGCTTCTTCTAAATCGTATAATTTATCCATTTCATTTTCACAAGTTTTTACAGCGAATTGTTTATCTACATATTTTGCTCTAATAAAATTAAGCCTCTCCTCCCTGAAAATGATAACAATTCAAATTGAAATATAATTTTTGTCTCGATTAAATCATATACATAGAACTGGACGGTTCAAGTTTATCATTTGGCGATAACTGAGCTTCCATAATATCATTAAAATTATGATTGGTCATGAATCTTGCAAGTACCAATTGACTAGTTCCAACATTATCTAATGTTAATGATTGTATTCGTGATATATGAACACCTAAATCTCTATGAATACCTGAACATTCAATACATACAATAATACCAAAATTTGTTGATAACCAAGTGGCATCTGTAATTATTATTGTTATTAATCTCCATATTTTAGTTAATTTATTAAATTATAATTTACCATTTTGTGAATTACAATCACAACACCTGTCATTGCCCGGAATTTTTTGTATATATTTTATAATAGCTTGTTGTAATTCAATTAAACTATGATTAACTTTATCACTACCAGTTTTACCACTATCATCAAATGCTTTCATTAGTGCCATTTCTTTACAATTTATTAAAACCGACATCCAAGCATGTTGATCAGCTTCATCTTCGGCTTGAAAATGATAAGTTCGATTATCTAAAAAAATTCAAAATAATTTATATTATCAATTACTAGATTAATGATACTTACATGAAATTAAATCAAAGCCTCTTTTATCATCAGGAACAACTTTTATTTGACAAGTTAATAAATTCACTCTTGTTGGCGGTTTACTTTCATCAGCATGACATATATCAAGATAACCTTCAGCTTGTACTCTACATTTTCTTTTTTGCCAAACACGACGCATTTTACCTTCTGATTTTTTTAATAAATGACCAGTTCTAGTTACACCATGATGTTTATCACCTTGTAATTGATGTAATGAATAACCAGTAGCACCTTTATCAATTGGTAAACCACCAACCTAAATAAAATATAAATAAATTAAACAATTTTAAATTTTATTTAAACAATATTAACTTCTTTTTCGATACTAGGTGTCGATTTTATCAAATTTCTTAAATCTGTTAATTTACGTTTCTCCTCATCTTGAGCCTGTCGGATTTTTTGTAANTAAGATCGGCTACGTAATAACCGAAATGTTCTATAGTTTTTAAGCCATCTTGAAAATAACTGAAATACTGTTCGATTAAAATATAGAATTAAATTAATAAAATAAACTTACTTAGTTTGAGCGTGATAATATTCAACTAAATTTTGTAATAAATCGATACCTTTTTTGGTTTTAATTTCATTATATTTTATCAGATACTAGAATTAATGATTTAATTTTAATTAGTAATTAACAAATAATATTATTATTAAAAATTACTTCACACATTTGTAATTGAAATAAACGCCTTTCCTTTTCCATTTCATCAGCAATTTCAGCTGCTGTAATTTCTGAACGTATCAAACCGGCATCTTTGGCTTGTTGTTTTTTCTCTTTTTCAATTTTTGCATATTTATTTTCATAATCTTTCCATGCTTTATCGAATGGCCGTTTTAAATCACCTTTAATACCACGTAAATCACCTTTTAATAAATTATCTAATGGGAACATAACGATATTATTTAAATTTTGCATTAATGTTTTCTTCAATAATGATAATTGTGTTGTTACAACCGAAAATTTTTCAAATGCTTCACCAATAACATCTTCATGATCTTTTGGTTCTTTACCACCTAATTTTTGTAATACTTTCCCCAAATACATTTCATCTTCAACATGTGCTGAAAATTATATAATTATTTTTTTTAATTAAATTATCAATTTTCTATAAAGCGTTCAATTACAAACGCAAAATCAATCCATGGAAGTAATTCGATCTTTATTCAATTTGTAGGAATTAAGGCGATACTGTAATTCTAATTGAATTGCAAATAATTGATCCTAAATTTTATTCTCACTCTGTATATTTTTTGAAAGTTTCACTTATACAGTATGAAAATTATAACATTGTCTTTTATGGTAACGAGCATTATAAATAACATTTCTCTTTTGCGCCTACTTTATTTACAATTATGCGAAAACATATTTACGTGTGTAATAAATTATTAAATTGTTCATTAAATTTATATGGAAGTAATTTTTTGGAAAATATGCAAAACGAAACTGTTTAACGAATTATGCTATTAGTTTAATTACAATACGCATTTTAATATCTTTTAATCGATCTTTTGAATTCTAAATTTACTTGATAATTATAAATGCAAAATTGCACATTTTATCAATAAACAAAAAAAAAACACGAAATAACTGATAACAAATTAAATAACCACACACGCAGTTGTTATCATAAATTATAATAATCAAAAATAGAATATTTACATAACAGTAGTTTAAAATAAAATGAATGGTTTAAATTTCTTTCATATTCAACTTAATTCAGAAAAATTGCTACAATTAGTGTATAAAGTATTCTCTTTAAAATATAAAAATCTATTTGGAAATTATAATGAAGTATACCTCTACTTGTTTTTATTTTAAATTCAAAGTAGCTTTATTGTTTTGAATTAAACATCATATTGACGCTCAACAATTATATTAATTAAACGAAATGACGTATACTGGTTTGAAAAACAACAATAAATATTAATGTTAAAATATAATAAATAAAAACTTACAATTTCCCGATGTATGGATGGCCTTTATGGCCTTTTTCATTTTTGTCAATCCATCCCGATCATAATCCAGCGTCTACAAATAAATAAAAAAACGATTATTTATTGATTATTGATAAAAAATTTAAAACTAAATGTAAATAATAAATTTGATTCATTATATTAAATCGGCCTTGCAAGGTTGTTTATTAATAACTACAACCTTCAATACTGTGTTCCTAAAATTAAAAGGCAAAAAAACTATATACAATTTTATTAGGTGATTGTTGTATCGTATTACTATAAATCAGTTTGTTTAATCATATTTCTAATTTTAAAATTAACTTTAATATCAGGTGTTTTTGAATATTGAGTGACAGATTAATTATGAAAAAAATCAAATTATTTCAAGCCTGTATGGAAAATCAGTGATAAGCCAAATAAATCTGGAAAAACCTGACCGCGAATAATCAAAACCGCAAATAACAAATCCATAGTTAGATTATTGTCAGTTTATTAATTGTCATCAAATGAATTTTTGATGTTTCCATACATTGGAATACAAAATAAATTTAATTTGTTCTAAATTAAACATTTGTTCAAAACGAACATTTATCTAGAAAAGCAGACCTGTATTTTTATATTGTTAATATATTGAAAAGACTCCCACAGGATAGAGATTTATTGACAAATCCTCTATTTGATGTTTTACTTTACTAGTGGGATGTGACAGTATATTAGAATTTTTCATTTATTTTCTGTATGATTACTTTATTCCAGATCAATAATTCTTGATTACATTTATTCGCCAGGGAGATCCTAATATACAATATTTTCTATAGGTATATTACCTATAAAGTTGTAATAACGAAAGCAATAAAAAGAAGCAAAAATATGAAACTAGTTATTTCACAATATCTTTTGTTTAAAATAACAATAATAATAATAAATGAGAATTTGTTTTTTCTTCATTTCATTTGAAATTTTCAAGGAAGTCTTGGTAATTTAATTGTTTTCTATTTTAAATTTGCGATTCCTCATGAATTTTTATTCATTTACTCAATACTACAAAATTCCCCGAAAATCCCAACAAATTAATCGGAAATCCGTCATTTCTAATTAGATTTTTATAAAATTATCGATTTGTAAAGTTTGGTCTATGGAATTTACACACAAAAAAAATTATAATAAAACTATAGGGAATTCTACCGTGACTTCCGGTACGGAGACTGTCTAGGCGTATCAATTTCCGATTGTCCTCACTCATTTTGAACTTTATTTTAAATTTTATCGTTACAAAATTCATCTAATTTCATACACAAACAAACTTGAATAAATAAAAAAATGTATTGACATGTATTTGTATTTCCCAATAGATAAGATTTGTGTTGTGTTTTTTATTATTGTAATAATTATAAAAGTTTNGTGTTTTTTATTATTGTAATAATTATAAAAGTTTATAATTAAATATATTGTTAAAAACTCCTATCTTTAACACTATCTCTACTTGTTTTAAATAATGAAATATCTTCATCTAAACAATTTTCCTTTCTTTGGATAATTAGTAACCAAATTAACAAGATATAATTGTTTCAGTAGTGTGAAACAATTTTTTCAGTATTATAAACAATCACTATTTACAAATAGATAATTTAAATACCAACAAAACGTTAATTATAATTGAAATTGAACTGGAAACTTATTTGTTAATTTTTGATAACAAAGTACAAGTAAAAATGAAAGAAGTATCAACAAACAGTGGATGTTTCACTTATTAAAAACCCGATAATTAAAATTATGCTCCACTTTAGGCTATTTTTCAACATATACACGATGTTTTTTAATAACTGAAAAAGTTTAATTAAAATTCCCCTATGTTTATTAAGATTTTTTTATCTATTTAATACTATACGATATCAACGAAGGAATTCATTTTCTATAAATGTTCACTTGAACGTTATGTAGCTTCGATTGTTTAATGAAATTATTATTGAATATTAGAGTTCTATTGTTTAGCAAATATCGATCTGGTTCGGTTACTTTACACAGACTTGTGACAGAAACGTTACGTTCGATACTTGGAAAACTGACAGAATAAATGATTAATTTGAGAAAACTTTAGCAAATTTTAACGAAAATCTTACAGAATAATTACCAAATTTTATTCTATTATTCGACTATTAAACAAAAATTTGTGTAAATGGATAGTCGATGAAGATAAACGACAAGTTCTCATAAAATTAGAAATAACGAAGAATGAGAGAAATCAAAACTCGGATAAGAAAGGCAATTTATAACTATATTTAATAATAATAATATTCTAGTCGAACTCAAGAACTAGAATTGAGACTAAATTAAATTCGTAAGTCATATACAATAGGCAATTATTCTTTAATTTTTACTTAATCACGAATGCTTGATTGAGACATACTGTCTGTCACACGTACTTATGAAACATACTCGTTATTTTCTTATTTATGAGAAAAAAAGAATTGTTATAAGAACATAAAGGGGAGCAATACTAAAAATTTATCCATCAATTTCCATTAAATTAAAAAATTATTCGTTTAGACTGACGAATATTGACACAAATCAAACTTTAACAATGGTACAATCAACTTGAGCCAATCAAGTGTTTATTCATACAAATTGAATGAATTCATTAGAATTTTTGAAATTCAATAAAAAATTTACGTATGTATATTTCAACAATGCATCACCGGATAATGTTTATTCAATTAAAACTCTAATATCGATTCGACAAAAGGCAATTTCTTTTTTTAATCGAAACGAGACGAAAAAGAATGAATCACGATTCGTCGAGATTAATTCATATTTAAACACCATAAAGACTTGAATTATTTCTTATTTTAGACTGTTTCTGATTGTAATTATGTATTTTTAGTAAAACTAGGAAACTACATATAGGGTTTATTTCTATCTAAATTCATCCGTTCTTAAATAATTCTCTAGTTGTTTTTAGAAATAGTCGTAAACGGAAACCGTAAATACATTTATACATTCAGTTCAATAAAATACGATTTTGAATCATATGAAGCCTAAAATATCATTTCCATAATAAATATAAAATCTAGCCTTTAAATTACCTACATCCATTTTAATATAAAATTTTATTAAAATCGTAAAAATTCACAATAACGGATACCTAAACCTATTGTTGCTATAATTAAAATTGGAAATGCTTGAAATTTATTGTAATTGTAAGTATATCAACGGAATTGATAAGAAAAAAATGCAGATTCTACGTCATTCAAATGAAAAATGGTAAATATTTGAATGGAAAAGGTATTTTCCTCTGATTACGGAATTAAAATTAAAAAATAAAACTAATTTCTTGAGATATTTCACAATAATTGGATAAATATTGGAATAATAACTCATTTATATGCCTTATTAACAATAAAGAATTACGGTAAATGAGATTAGAAACAAATAATTCTTTTAACGATAGCTTCTATGGGACATTTAAATATTAAATAGACTTATAACAATAGCTATTTACATATATTGAAAGCCTCACAATTATCACTTGTTGGGAAATTTTCAAAATGGATTAATTTCGAAATGCAATTAATTTTATAATAACCTTATCGTATTACAAACTAGAAATTGCTAATTGAATTCGCATCCACAATTTGCAAATTTTAACAATTTTCAAATAGGTAGATCGTCAATTTTCTACAGGAGTTTAACATTTAGCGAATTTTATTTTCAATCTACGGAAAGAAGACGATTTCTTCGAATTTTGTCAATTATTTTTAAACAACTTGACCACACTTTTATAGGCCTTTCGATTAAACAATATTTCATTAAATTAAAACGAATACAAGTTTATCCATAGCAAAAAAGCTATAAAGCCACATTTTTTTGATAGTTTCAATTTTAGACAACTTTTTTGGCCGTTTTCTTGGAAAAATCGAATAAAATAAGAAACTGATTCAACGATTTTGAATCTATTCTGCCACACCTCAACGCACAGAGAATCGTTTCGAATTTATTAACGTTATTGTTATCAGTTTTATAGCATTTGAGGGCCCATTTGGTTGTAAATGCGTCTCTGACTAATAAAATCATTAAGTAGAAACAAGTATTTAAACGAATATTACTCGTAATTGGAACGAAAATATGAAAATATCAACATATATGAATTTTAAAACAATAAACATTACCAACAAATATTACGATTGTAACAATTAATAATAACAATAATAGCGATTTAACGAAACAAATGACAATTGATTTGTAAAAATTGTTATCCTTAAAAATCATGCAAATTTTTATAATCTATAAACATAACGTGACTTTATTTAAAACAATTTTTATGGTCAAGTTGAAATATTTCAACTATAATTCATAATGTAAATAATAATAGTAATAATAATAATAATAATAATAATAATAGTTTATTTTTCGTGTTGAAATATTTACCACGACACAACCTACTAACAAAATCGAAGAATTTTATTTGAACATATTATCAGATATCTTATGGATAAAATGTTTGTACAGTTTTTTTTCAAATATAAATAAAGGGAAAATCGATTATTTAACAACTTTAACGTTGGATTTTGTTTGAAAATAGGTCAAACTAAAAATTTAGGTTACTGTCAGCCTATTTTTTTATCTTAATCTATTCGTTCGCTTTGATTATTTTCGAAAAAAATTTAAAAGCTTCAAAAGAGCCTTCAACAGTTTCCTGTAGGAAGTGCGATTAATACAATTTCCTGTCTTGTTAACTACGGAAAAACAACAGAAAAAAGCCTCTCCATTCTAAAAATATTAAATTACGACAAGTAAATATTATTTTTGAACATCAGCCAAAATTGTTTATCATTTGAAAATCTTTACAATACGATAACGTCATTTTATCGGGATCATCTCTTCGGGTCTCTGTTGGAAAATAAATAAATCGTTTTCTTCTGATTATTATTACTATTATTATTACTGTTAAGTAAAAGGGAAAGTATTCTATTGATTGATGAGTAAGACAAGTTTTTTTTTTTTTTTAACAAACCTCTTCCAGTGTTGTAATGTAATTCCGAAATTGTGGCATCCGTGATACAAAATTTGATGTAATTGGTGAATGATAATCATCTCTAGTTTCATCGATAAACTCAGAAACACCGACTGAAATTGGCATGATTGTTAAAATTGGAAACCAGTCAAAATACCATCAAATTTTTTCATATATATGTTATTAATTTTAACCATAACAATATTATTAGTTATACGAAACACATCGTTTTTTTATTATTAATATTGTTGCTATTATTATTTATAATATTGTATCACTATTTATTATTAATTAACGTTTTGATAAAATTCACACCCGCATTTATAAATAAATTATAAACAAATTATTGACAGTACTTTATTCATTATTTCTGCAATTCGGTGATTGTTGATCACTTTTATTAACCAATAATACCAACATTAAGCCGATAACACCGTTGCCAAATGCACAACCATTCAATCAACACATCCATTCATAATATACTCCAATAAATAAACTAAAAACTATATAAAAACATTATATTTCTTGAAAATCAGCTAAATTAATATCAATTTAGTGTTAATTATTATCTAGATAATTAATTTAACAAATTTATTGTTACTATTTGGGGAAGAAATCGACACATTGGCAACGTTGTATGAGAGCAAATATAGAGAATGGGGAAATTTCATTTTGCAACCAAATCTAGGGATTTTAAACGTCATTGAACAACATAACCGCAAAGTTGTCGAACAACTCAAATAATAAAATTAGAATAAAAATTCTATTAAATATTCAAAATATTGTTAATAACCGAATTAAATCATAATTAAATAAACTAAATCTTGTGAATAATTGGTGTTTTAAATTAAGAAAATAAATAATGTTAGATCACGTGAAATAAAATGACCGATTTGTTCAAACGTATTATCGCCAATTTAATTTAATACAATTTTCAATTTTTATTAATTTTACAGATATTGGAAAGATTTGGAGTCGGTTATTTGATCATCGCAGTTTTTTATCAGGTGAAATTCAATATCAATTAAACGAATTTGAAGTAATTATTTGATATTTGTTTACCACAATAATTGTATTTTACAATTTTTAGCTTAAACGAGGCGATTTGGATGTTGATCATTTATTTAAAACAATCGAATTTATTACCGAAATTAAAGAAAGTGAAATAAATAAATTCAAAGAAACTGTTAATCAAACATTACCGAATGCAAATAAACAGTTATCGAATGCATTAGAAATTAATAATAAATTCGAAAATTTGCAGAACAAATATAAAGTAATATTGACTCGAGTGTTGTAGTTATGCAACTTATTATACACTTTTGTTTTAGAGTGATTGTTTAGTGGAAAGTCGACGTAAACGGAAAGAAAATTGGGATTGTTTCATAAACGAAATTACATCATCTTATTCAGAGATTAATACAAAAGTAGAATCACAAAAAGAGACATTGAAAACTGTATATTCTGATTTAGAGAAGAAATTAAAGAAACCATGAATATTGGTCAAATTACTGATACAAAAATTTACATAAAACCGTCAAAACAATTAAAAAAATTCTTGAAAACAAATAAAATCAATGAAAAACTAGAAACTGAAATGGATCAATATTTGTTAACTGAAGATGATTGTAAATTTATTAAAACATTAGAATTAAATGAAGAAATAGAAACGTTTAACAATTTACCAACAATAAAACAAAATGATGTTGAAAATGTTGGTAAATTATTAGATTTAAAAGAATTGCGTCAATTATTCCATTATTTACAAGAATATAATAAAAATCGTAGCGATAAAATTTATTTACACGAATTAATAGAAGGCTCATCTATTATATTACCAACAAATGCTAAGATTTCTCGTAATCCCGAATTAGAGAAGAGATGTGAAAAATTACGCACACAACAACAAAATAAAGAATATCATGAAATGGTTAAAAATGTTTCAACTAAACGGGAATTCCGTGAAGATACAATCGGTTATCAAAGTAAAAACATTTTAATTAAATCGATTTATTATTAATTATTGAATTTTCTAGTGGTACAAATGAATCGCCATCTAATTGCGATCTTCCAGTTTATATTATCAGTGTTAGCTGGTTTTGCATTTGGTTTTCTCGGTATAGAACTAATAATCGGTAATCTTGATTTTGGTTTTCGTTTATTATTGGGTATTATTTGTGCATTAATAATAGCGTTAGCTGAATTATATTTCTTGGCGAAAAAATTAAATGAAGATCTACTTTATGAATATGAAGTTGAAAAAAGGAAACGGCAGTCGAAACTCGATTAATATTTGTCAATTTCTACAGATTTGCATAAATATGAACGTTTCAAATGTAAAAGATTAAAAAAAAAAAACAAAAATTACGATAAATGAGACAGCATACACTTGTATACAATAATTGAAGAACTGGATTTTACAATGTACTTGTCCTGTCAAGTAATAATTGTTAAACTTCCTCTATACAAACAAAATTATCGTCCAACGAATCAGATAATCCGTTTATTTATTATTATATCTCCACTAAAAAGAAAAATTCAAATCTACGAGATGTTCCAGTCGAGTGTAATAGTTTTAGTATTTACTGTCTTCATTGTATCTTTGTAATTAATCGTTATTATAATTTGTTACTATTTGATTAAAATTTCAATTTTATTATAGTATTCAATAAATATTGATGTAGATTTTCGTATAATAAATATATATGGGTTAAAGAAGATATCGTATTTTGTTTAAATCTATTTATTTATTTACCAATAAATTCGTGTTGTGTTTGTTATTAAATTCTTCAATTTTTATTAAAATTAAAATTATGTAAATTAGGTTACATTTTCAACATAAATTCCTTATAATTCTCTCTTACAAAGTTGTAACTCACCTGATCAAAGAATCAATAAAATAGAAGAAATACAAATACCGCAAAAATATTTTTGTTGTAATTCCAACAATTCCCAGGTACTGGTTGAACGTTAATCTATAAAATGAAGGGAAGTAGGATCGCATTTTGTAAATTAGAGTATTAAACCCTAATTGGTCCTTTACACGCATACATATTTATATGTGAAGTTGAACCAACTAGTTCCAACTCGTTACAAAGTGTACATGCAAAGGTCGTTTTTCCTCATGTTTAAAAATAGACACAAATTGGTAATAGCGACAATTCGTGATAATATCGGCGTATAATTGGAGTCAAACCATTGGAGAATCTGATAGAGTGTACAGTTTGTCGAATTGTATCAATTTTAAAATTATTTTAATTAAAATTTATCTGCGATAGAATCGAGTAGTTTTATGAGTAATAGTGGCTACTATTGGGACATTCGGTGGAACTGTATTCAATTGAAAAATTCTCATTTTGATTTGTATTGATAGTGTGATGTTGGAGTTGAATGTGATTCCATGAAAATATCTTGAATGAATATTAATTAAATGTGAATGATTCATATAGAAAAAATATGTATATTTATATTGAAAAAAAGCAACTAATAGATGGAGATAGTATAGTTATCGTATATATTTGTATATTTTTTATGTGGTTTTATGTAAATAAATAGATGAAGGTAGCAAAAGTTCAATATTATTTATGATCTGTAAAATGTACTTGTTTGTATGTATGTATATTGTTATTCGTTATCAACAAACGGCTTTATTATAGCATGTGTATTATCATTTATTCTCGTTATTAGAGACAAAGAGAATCTTGTAATTATTATTGATAAACGTTGTTTTTTATGTACCAGTATTGTTTGTTAATTATTAATATTTCAATGTTAATTCACTTTCTCTGATTACCTTTACCAATACCGCTACAGGTATAACAATATTTTAAATTCAAATTAAGTCCATCTTATAAATTATGCTGTAATTTGCCTGACAGAATCGGTACGTGTTTCTTGCATGTACAAAAAAATGTTTATTTAAAAAACTAATAAATAATGGAATGCAAAAAACGACTCGTCCACTTGTTTGAAGAGTTTCCAACCAAATGACTACATATTAATAAGAAATAATAACAATAACAACAACAACCTTGCCAAGGTCGCTAATATTTCCTTTAAACAAACCTAATTTTCTATTGTTGTACAAAATTGGCTGTTGTCGTTCGCTTATTTTCGCCAAATTATTAACAAATTTGGTTTCGTAACAATTGTTTTTAGTTTTGAGTTGAGTTTAAATAAACATTACTTTCGAAAAATCCAAGAATTGTTTAGTTGTCTCGATTATTTAAAAACGGTTCGTATAAATGACGGTATAATATAAAATAAACAGCTAAAAGATATGGTATTTATCATTTTCTCCAGTCTTAGACAAGTGGGGTGGTATTTGGTTTATAACCACCCTATTTAGGTCGACTACCTGGACTACAATAATATTTTTGAAAGCATTCTCTCCTTTCCAACTATAGAAAACCGAAAATTGTTGATTTTTATCCTACAATGAATTATCACCATTAACACTGATTGTTATGAAATATTTGTCATGAAAACAAAGTTTGTTAAACTTTCATACATTGTTTCATTTCAACGAACTATAAAAATCATGAAAATCGCCCTTATGACCTTGACTTATAGGTAGAAATAAATAAACTATTATTTTCGTATTCAACCCTTTATAGCGGCACTTTTGATGTGCGTATTGCTCGTTTTTTCCTTTATCGTACAACAAAAACAAATTAAATACGCCATCGGCTATTTCTTTTGTTTTAAACTAATAATACTCATTGTAAATTTTATTATTATGTTAATTATTTATTGATTTATTGTTGTCCGGGGATTTAAACTTGAAGTTCTTTTTTTTCCGAAAAAAAGCCGATTCATCTGTTACGAATCACTTTAAATCAGGACCGGCGCAACCTTAATTAACGCCCCAGGCTACAGTTGGAAAACTCACCCTTAATAACAAAGCGAGTGTATTTACTTTATTTACTAAATAACTAATGAACATACTCAACTATACCTAGGCTGATCTATGATCATGTTCCATTAAAAGCAAGTAATCCTAGTTTATGAAATTTTGTTGCAAGGGTTGTTGTTAAATATGATTCGCGACCTAACATGAAGACTTATCACTTATTGGTGTTGAACTGTTGAAAACATAATCGTTTTTGTTTTTTAATAATTGTTACAAATATTGTGAAACATCTTTGAAAGGTGCAATATTGCACAAAAATCGAGGAAATTTCAATGTTTTTATGTTGATTTATGATAAATTTTAATGTATTCAAAGTGTTTGCAAGAAGAAACAAAATCAAAATCTTTTCATTTCTATATTTTGCAACTCTAACTTGTAATTACATAAAAACAATATTCTAATTTTTGTAAATTGTACGATTCGGTATAAAAATATTCATATTTCGGGTCGTTCAAGTGGAATATTCTTTAATAAGTTCGTTAAGAAAACACATAAAACAAATTTTCTCCGTAGAATCATCAATAATTTGGTAAAAGGGTAAAATAAATTGATTTATTTGTAGACAAATTACCGTATGTAAATTTTGATCATCTTCATTTTTAACAACGCCAAATTTGGTGATTAGGTGAAAACTCATTAATGGAATTATTCGATGTGGGCTCAAATTTCGTAAATTGTCTGTAGTCCATTACCAAATTGACACCCACAGTTTCTCATATCAATTTGTTATTGTTGTAATACGATAAAAGTTATCGTATGTATGATGAAAAAGAAATAGAAATTTGTTAATTCCTAATTTATCACAAAACAGGTCCGGAATCGAAACGATTCTCTATTTAAACCGAACAAACAACTTTAGAAATAATTTTACACCGTTATATGAAGTAATGGGACGGCTTGAAATTGTTTCAAACAACCAATTGTAAAAATCAAACAGATTTAGAAATACTTTTCTGCTTGAATTGACTTCAAAAATGGCAACAATCAATATTGTGTTATAATTGTTAATTCTATTTAAAATTTGTACAGAACAATCACTCCAATTGGTTCTCTATTAAAAGCAAAATCTAATAGCTTCGTAATTATAGAAACCAAGAGAATATGGGGATATATTGTTCTTAAATTTACTCAATTAGCTACTTCGATAGTAAAGTTATCAAAGTACTTTTTATGCTGATAGATTAAAGCTTACATTTTGCTTCGATGGACGTCGATATTTTTATTAAAATTCTTCGACACATATGAGAAATGTAATCATTGAAACTGAATATTAATATTGTAAATTCCACCCTTGGAGACTTACAATTAGATAAATAGATTAAATTACGATACTGTTTACTTCAGAGATCGAAAACTAATAATAATAACAATAATAATAAAGTCGTTTTATGTCACTATTGTAGTACACAATTAAGGGTTAAATGTTGAGCTTTTACCCCATGTTAAGTACCATACGATCATTCTACACTAGTTCCATTAAATTGTTCTTAATCGATGTTAATATTATCCAATCAACTTTATTTTGTAGAACTATATTCTAAATTGTTTTAAAATAAAATCGAGGAATAAGTAGATTTATCCAATTTGTGATCGGTGATGGGAGAACGGACTATGAATAAAAACTCGACATAAAAATTACCATTTTGATAGAACAGCCTGTATAATGTTACAACAATGTATAAATCTGGTTGCAATTTTTCAATGGATAGAAATAATCAAGTTGATTGAACATTTGTATTTAAAATGATGTTACCATATTTGGGAGCGATCTAAATTGATGATAAAATAGTTCGTTTTTGTTATTGTTTTGTAAATTCTCTATTAATTATTCGATGATAACAAATCAAAAGGTGACAGTATCGCTTTGTAAATGTTACAAGGCTCATAGAATATGTAACGTTGTTCTAATTTTGCAACTGATAACAAACTCATTAGAATACCTACATGGAATCGATTTGTCTTGCAACAATTATCGGGATATAATTTCAATGTGCGATAGATAAAAGAATTTAAAACAAGGAGACAGTGACTTTGACAATCATCGGTCACAAAATAGACAGGAAGTGCATTCATAATGTTGATATATGTACATGACTCATTTGTAATGCAGTATATTATGTTTAACAATTTACTAGAATTAGTATTAAAAACGATCATTTTTAATAAGACTCCTATTGTATTATTATTATTATTAATAAATAAAATAAAATATCGTATCTTAAATTTAATAAAAACACCAACAATAAATTAACTTTTCTCAGTGAGAATTTACGATGAACGGCAATATTTCAATATTAATTAATGAATTCAAACATTTACATCGTATGGTTAACAATTTATTTGTAATAAATTAATTGTTGAATAAAAATGGTTGATAATTTTATTATAAACTTTATTTACCATAAATTAAATGAATTAGTAATTAATCTATGCATATATTTTATAGAAATTCAACAGTGGCGTAGGTCAAACAAAATTTCCAAATTAATAATCACCGAATTATAATTAACATAGAGAGATTACAGCGGATATCCTGACGTGACAACGTTTAATTATATTACGAACTGAATGTTTGATAAATTAATTATCACAAGTCTTGTTATTGTATAGAAGGAAAATTATAATATTCAAACACAAAAAATAGTCCGATTTCCTTCCAAAAAACGGAAATTAATTCCATATTTTATTAAAATAATGAAATAGATCTAATTGGAATTTTAAATCGTAAAATAACAGGGGAATATTATAATAAAATTGATAATCAAAAGAGAATCAGTGCTACGGTTTTATGACTAATTGTAATTCATTGTAGTTAATGAAAAATAATGAATTTAATGCAAATACACGTGTATATTACGGGAAAAAACGTACATGACGCCGGGTCCAAAAGTGAATTAAGCTCGTTATCAGTCTTTTTCAGGAACTACTAATTAAAGTTTCCACGCATTCGGGGAAAATTTTTAGGGGAAACCCGATTTCTCTGGAAATTTTCAAGCTTCGAAATTATATTTAATTAAAACGATTTATTTTATATTTGAAAATAATGATAATTATAGAGATGACTGATTAATTTTAGTTGTATAGAAATAATTAATTCAAATATTATTTTTATTTACCAAGTATTGTGAGTATTTATTTAAGGTCGAATTTTAAATTTATCTAACATTACAGCCCACACAACACTCTTAATTTTAAGTTAAAAATATTGACTGAATATTTATTTTATTTATTTTTATTATTATCGATTTTATATGGATAATATTGGTGGATTTTCAGCTGAATTATTTCCTGAATTCCAATTATATATTAAATTAAATTGATTTGAATGGTGCGCTTTAAACGTTGAATTTGTCAAATTGATTTGTGATTTAATTAAGTCAGTAATTGATTTGATAATAATAGTGAAATTTATATATGTATACCTACATTAAAATAAACATTTATTTTATTATCATTAAGTCAATTTCTAATTCTCGTTAAAAATAGTTTTGTTTTATCGTATTTAATTATCAAATC
>JACDRQ010000851.1:0-17336 GCA_013841215.1 Hycleus cichorii
ATAGTGCAAAATAATGATAATTATAATAATAATAATAATGATAATATAAAGAAAAAAAAGTACGATATATGTAAGATGTATATTTAGACATATGAGAACAAGTGCATGTATGCAAGGTTAGTATACGCAAGCGCACAGGGTAGCAGCGCAGTTGTCTGCTCTAAGCAGCAATAACAGGGTCAACGGCTGATTGACAAATAGTTATTCCGTCAAGGTCGACGATGACGTCATACAGACTGCACTTCTCGCCTACTTGATGCATAAAACCATGCAGCCTGCTATATTATTCTACCGTTCTCATCCCTTGTTGTCGACGAGGGGGATATGAGACAAATAATTAACATAAAAATTTAAATTCAATTAAATAATCGTACGTACAGTTGGTTAAATAGAGAATAAATAAAGGAAAGAGAGGGAGCGGAGATGGGGTGAAAAGGTCACAATGCAGGAACCTTTGGATATGTAATTGAGACGGTTTTTTTTTGTTGTAATTATAACTGGAATTATAGAGTAGAGTACACTGATTAATTAGTTGATTAAATTTAACTTGTTTTTGATAGTATTGCGTTTTAAGATTCAATAATTTCTGCTTAATTCGGTGGTTTTAACAGCCTTGAACTCAAATTATATCCGCACATAAGAAATAATTTGCATGCATACTATTGATAAGAATTCGAAGAATTCATTAATAAATGAGTTTTGTTTTTACGAAATATAATCTGAATAATAAATGAATATTGTTGTTATATAAGAGTTGATTTTTTTAATTGTTAAGGGTTGAAAAGGCGGTGATTGAATGGGATTTAAGCAAAAGTCACCTTGTGTTATTTTAAACTGACTGGACTAATTTGCTGGTAGATCTTATGAATCAACAACACCTCATCGCGGCATTTTATCTAAACAATGACCGACTAACTCCCTACAAAAATAAACAACAATTTGATTCATCTAACAATAGAATAAAAAATAAAATCGACGTAATTATATCAATTTACAGTCTTATCAGTGGTAATTTGCGTTCAATTATAATCGATGTTATTGTTTTAATGTGACGATTAAAAGGGAGAGTTTTTACTGTTGTTTGTTTTGTTTTATTAAAGCTTGGCACGCGGCTGTGTTTTCGCTTTCCGTTCATCGTCGTCGTCGTTGTTATTGTTGTTGTGTGTTAGTTGAAGATTCAATAGTCAGGGCCAATGCAAGGCCTGTATGTGCGCCGGCTATAGGCCCCGCATACATTGCCCCCCGACATGCAGGGACGGGCTTGCAATATCCGTCAAGGTTAACTAGGTGCATCGCTATAGGCCGTCTGGCAGCCGTTAACATCAGTGCTTTACCATTATTACCATTACCTAATCAAAGTAACGCCCCTGTTATACACACAAGTATCAATTCTAGATATTCAATTATGAAAATTCGCCAATAATTAATTAGATTAAACAATAGATATTTTTAGACTATCATCAAACACCTATTCTTGAGGTTATAACTAAATTAGTAATAACAATACGTACATATACGGCCGTGAAAATTGGGTAATATCGGTTAATAATGACAGTTATTATAACGGAATAATTGGAAAACAATAAGAAAGAATTATGTTTTATCGTTTGTACACGTGTCAATATTATTTCGGTGGTTCATGTTTTATTTATAAACCGCCCTCGTTTGCCACGTAAAAACTTGTTCGAAACTTAACCTTTATCGTAACAAAAATATCTTTATAATTATTAACGATAATAGATTTTCGTTCATTCAATTTTATTGTAATTGTTTTATAAATACAATCCAAATTGGTAATAGGGTGATTTGTCATTATGTTTATTTATTTAATCGAAAATCACCAATTATGGATATTGTGATTGGTATATAAAAGTATGTTTGTAATTACGACATTGTCATCTTGTCTATCATTTTATCTAAGGCCATTATAGTCGCAAGATAATCTGATAAAATTCTGTGACAATGCGGACGTAAGAATCGATGTCAATACAATTTAGATTGACGTCAGCCGATCGAATAAACTGAATTATTGACATGATTAATAAATTAAATAAAAATTATTTATTTATAACAATAATAGATGTAATGATGATGGAAAGAATATAAAAAATTAAAATTAAAACTATATTGATGCAGGTGTATTATAATTTACGTCTGTATATTTTGTGTGTATTGAAATAAAACGTTGGGGCGTTTTTAGAAGGCCAAATACCCGAATTTGGGGTCACAGACATTAGACGATGCAGACGAAGTGCATGTGCAAAACTTAGGGCCAATGGACTATTCAAGGCAGTCGGCCAGTCGGCCTGTAGTCTGTAGAAACCGGCGACCCGCTATTACCCCGCCAACCAAACACAAAACCTGCGAAAAACTGCACTCACTCTATGTGCAACCGATGCATCCGAAAATCAACACCATTTAGAACGCCCTTCGTCTCATACATACATACATACACACAAACAACTTCCCCATTATAGTCTGTACGGTTCCTTTGAATCGCCAACCGTTCGCTCAATTTTTACAATCAACTTATAGACCACCCGAAATCAATAAACAAACACATTCAGACTATCCTAGATAATCATATGTCGCTAAAGCTTTCACTCCGCACCCATCTTGGAATTAGTAAAGCAATTAGAACGTACATGTTTTTAAATCAAACAATAACAAAACATCATTAGAATATTTACCCGAAACAACAAAAGATTACTCAAAAATAATGATTGTTTTTCTTGCGTTTATTATGGAAATTGTTTAATCGCGTCTGCTAATTTTGGGGTTAAAGAAACATAAGAATTTTAATGTGGGTGGTTTGCTAAACAACAAAACCATCAACCCGAGCCGAGACAGATCATAACATCCGTTACAAGTATAACGCTAAATTTGTTCTTTATTTGTTATATTTTCGCGAATACACATATACATACATATAGAAAAAAATTACAGGAAAATTATTCTATTATCGAGAATCTATTATCTAATCAATGGGGGGTCGGTAGGGCAACATTACATTTGCCATTGTTGTAAAATTTTTGAATTACAGATAATCGCGTAATTTTATTGATGCATTATGTGGAATATTAATTTCCCATTGTTATTATTTTTCGATAAATTATACCCCGAACTGGGCCTCAACGTTGCAGTCGGTCGTGTTGCATACAGGCCGATGCACTTGTTTTTTGCAAGATTCAAAAGTGCAGCCTCCGACCGAAAAAAAAATAATAATAATATTGAAAATAAAATAATACACCAAACTAAAAATATATATTCTAAGATTATCGAACTCAAAGACTAGAGTTATACAAATCCATTATAATACTTTCTCAAACAAAACAATTTTTGTTTTCTCGCCTGATACGTTATCAGGACTTTATGGAGTATTTTTTCTGTATATATCTTTCTCGCTCTACAATCTACTTAAAACGAGCAATATGCAGTTTGTTATGCAAATTTACATTTCGCCATAACAGCACAATAACAACAATAATAACAATAACGACAGCCGAAAAAATCGTCGCAAAAACAATACAGGAAGTTGAATGGGATCAATAATAATCCATAAAGATCCATAGATGCAAGTTGATCCTATGCAATGGTTTTACGATTGTTTTTTAAATATTTATATATTTTATTGTTATTGTTTTTGTTGTTTTTTTGCTATACAATGTGCTATGTGTACAATAAGTCGCCAGACGATACATGTTTGTTCATTTGATGTTCGACCTTCGCGAAAGTGCATCGCACGGGTCCAGGGTCTGGTTCTCTTTCTATTCGATTTTCACTCGTCTTTGTTTAAATACACATGCACAAAAGATGTTTATAAAATTTTCCAATTAAATCTAATTATATTGTTTTTAATTATATATTATTATTATTGTTATTATTATTATTATTATGAAAACGTGTTCTCACCCTTTCCCGGCCTCCTATAGTCTTAATTATCTTTAAAAATACAGACAATCATCATGACTTATCTGATACGTTCTGTTATTTCCTTTGTCGTTGGTTTTATGGTTTTTATGGATACAGGAAAATCCTCAATTTGTTGAATTTTAATCGAATTAATCGATACAATTAAACAAAACCTTCTAATTTATAGAAAATTGTAGAATTTTCAATAACGCTCCACTTTGAGATTTCCGTGTGGCAACAAGAACTACTTTTATTGTTTATTTCAATCTAATACAAATATCCAAAATTCATTATAATTGTTTCCGATTAGTTTTTCCCGGAAATTTTCGACAAAATCAATAATATTTGTTTAAATTTATCGTTGATGTCATATTTTTTGTCAATATTGACATGCTCTTGACATTAGATCTTGCAATAATTACATATTTATTTTATAATGTCGTTATTTCGGTGTGGAAGTACATCGACCTGTTTCGAAACTGTTGTCGAATGGTTAAATTATTAATTTTGAAAAATGGTTAATGTCATATTTGGTGGTTGAAATGGCGATTTGCGTGTGTGTATGTGTAACGACGATGACGACGCCCGTCTCTGCCGCCGACGTCGGTGTGTGTGTATTTGGGGGATGGTGGTTGAGGGTGGCAGGACGGTGTACGCTATATAGAAAGGTCGACAGTTGAACGGCCGTGTCGCGGCCAAAACCTTCACGCTGCAAGGCCAGACGTATATAACTAATAATACCTATTTTACTGGATAATATTTAAAAATTAATCACACTTAAAATGCATTTATTCGATTCAATTCAATATAAGGATAGTTGATTTTGTTCACGATCACGGCTTAACTACTTGTCTATTACCATATACATGTGTGTTTTTGTTGCTGTTGTTATTAATGATAATGATAACAAGAGTTTTTATTGTCAGATAGGGTTATATTTAGATAATGCTCTTTGTATTAGTGGAATTTTTAAAGTAAATCAAGATTTAACTCAATTTCGATTGAGGTACTCAATTTTCTGTAGAACAAGTCGAAGTGGCGCAATTTCCAGCTTTATCGTCAACAATAGACGACTGGGCAGGATAATGGCGCGTCATTTGCCTATTGTCAATGTGAATTTCGTTGAAAATCGTCCCGAAATTACGGCCATATTATTATATAAAAAAGGATGGTAATCTGTCGACGTGATGATGATGTTGATGTGTTTTGGTTGGTTAATTTGCGTATGATGCAAGCAGCGGTAGGTCCGGTTCTGAGCCATGTCCAACATCAACAATGACCTTGCATGACAGACAATGCATCATATTTGTGGGCTTTTTCGGTCATTCATCGTATAAAGAAGTGCATCGGCTTTTTATCAGACATATTTCATGTGGTAACGGCCTTGATTTTGTTTACTACAATGTTGTGCAAATAACTCGCGGTTCATGGCTTTTAAATAAAGTACTGCACTTGAATTGATGTTTTGTTATTATAAAACATTACATTTTTCCTCTCAATGATTATATTTATTTATAATACACATATATTACTTATTCACTGTCGTTATTGTCAACGTTCATGATTATTTAAATCAAAAATCACGGACCTTCATCCCAAACAACCGTCATTATCGACAAACTGCACCATATCAAAACATAATTTAATTAACAAAAATACAATTAGATAAATGAACAAAAAAACGGCAACAATTAAACCAAACTGTTTCTGTTGTGCAACAAATGCAAAATAAATACGAAATATTTGAATAAAAGACCTATAACAACGATGACATTTTAAACAAAAAACTGACCCCAGACAACAAATAAATTCTCAAGCTAGGATATCAACAAGTTTTTTTTCCGCGTTGTTTTTTAAACATTCTAAAAACTGTATTGGATCAACACCTTTCTTTGTTCTTAAAATTAGAATAACCTTGGAATTTTAAATAAAATTAAAATTGATTTAGAAAATTCTCAGAAATATAGTTGGTTGAACTTGAAAGATTTACGTAAGTTACAAGAAAATTCAAATAAATCGAACACATATCGGATCGTCCATAAAAAACGCCATTTTCCACAACATAACGTTAACGTTCTCTTTGTGTAGAACTATTGTTGAGTTACAGCTTTGTTGTTTTGGGTTGTTTTCGGCTAATTTATTGTTATTGTCATTAATTTACGCGGAAATATTTTATAAACAAGCCAATGATTGGGAGTTTATTTGCGGTTCTTACAGAAACGTTAATTCGAGGTTTTATTTTAATTAAAAATTTACTTATCTATGACTAATTATTGTTATCATTACTGTTATTTGTTTGTATATGGAATAATAATTGGTAAATAATTTGAATGTTAAATATTATACATATAGTTAATTAAAATTATTTTAAAATGATGTTAATAATTATGTTATCAGATTCTACCATTATGAAACGTCAATAATATTTCTCAAGTATTATTAGCGATATTCTGTTTAGAAAAAATAAGTATTTTTGGGGAATTCCCAGCGGTTCTATTAATATTATTGGAGAACGAATCGATCGATTAATATTCTGCACAATAATTGTCTTATTATTGAGACTTAGATAAGGCAATTCACGTAAATTGTAGCTACACAAAGAAAGTTCTACAGTAAATATTTGTACAATTCTGAATTTGGAACAAATAAGACTAATCAGCTTATTTATTATAAAAAATCGACAACAAGCGAAAAACAGAAACGAAACTGAATGAAAATAGCTTTAAATGCATGACGGAAAACAAAAGAGAAAATGGAATTTTCGTTAATTTGTAGCTATAAACAAATAAAATAATTGAGAGAATTTTCCATTTTATTCTGATTTGTTTTGTGTGATTGTGACGTTTTCCAAAACTCTCTCTGATTAACTATAGGTAGGTATACCCCCACGATAATACAAAATCATTTCTAATCAATGTTGTTGATTTTCATTTTTATTTGAGAATGCAGTACGACCGAAAGTCGACTCTCTAAAACGAGGACACCAAACACATATTATGTCGTGGTAATCTCACGTAACTACATATTACTTGTAACGGCCGCATTTCCTTTTGGTGTCCCTTTCTCCGCTTTCTTCATTTTACCACTACTTTGCCAAGTTCCCATCTAGGTCACTATCTCGTACTTTTACATCCTCACGGTTGGGGCTTGCACTTGCTGCTACAAAGCTTTCTTCTATATACAACTCTTGACTTTTGATCGGTTAAGACGTACACATTTGTGAATTGTGTTATTTGTGTTTGTGTACAATAATAATAAAATTAACAAAATAAAGGACAATCATTACATCATCTTTGAAATTTAGGCCTGCCAATTTAGGCCGCAACAAACAACATGCCCACAATGCATACTGATAATGGATTACTATTTTCAACACCACCTGGTAAGGCAACTATTTAAACAACAACAACAACAAGACAAAAAAGCACGGGAACTTAAAATTTTCACAACATGGGAAGTTCTCTATCTTTTTCTATACTGAAATTCATTTTGCCTCCACTTTATCTAATTATTATGCTTTGTGCTCCAATTTGTATTTTTACTAGGTCCGAATGACTGTTGGAAATTTGACTTTATAATTTCACCAGATAACAATTCGTTACTAAAATTTTTAACGGTTCATGTCTATGTATTTAAATATGTATGGATGTATAGTGTGTTTGTGTATACGAAAATGTTTGATCAAATTTTTTTGGACAAGTCCAGACTCAAAATTAAAATTAGAACATCAGCTTGCAATTCTAAAAATGTTTCACAACTCGATTTTTTTCTACATCAACAGACTTGAAATGCGTGTATTTTTAAAACTGCACGGTGCACTTTCTAGAAATCGCCTAACAAAGGGTTGATTATCACCACTATTATTATATAGAAAATTAATTAATTAATTAATTATTGTTGATAATTAAAGCATAACTAATATGGAATGTGTGTAACAGTGTGCGGGAAGAAAACTTGGCCCACTTTTCTTGAGATTGAGGCTATGTCGGTAACCGTATTGTCACGCATTGCCAATAAATATTCGATCATATTCAACACCTGGTTAGCCTTATACAGGACAAACATATTCACAATGTCAATGATCCTGTCGATTAATTCAAATAAAACCAAAGAAGAAGAGAATTACAACTTATAAACTTTCAAAATTATTCCAAATAAAGATAAAATTAAACAGGAAGTTATGCTAATTGTCCGGTAAAGGACTCATTTATTGTGTCCTGAATCCTTGCGGTTTGCGGTGATTGTGTTGAAAAAAGTTGACGTCAATTTTTTTTTGGTGTTGTTGCAGGATATTGAACAACAAGAATGATTAAAAACCCATCAATTTTTGGGGTCAAACGTTTTGCGTCAATGTCAATGCACAACTTTCTAGTTCAAATGGGAAAGTGTCATGGCAATATTTCCTTATTATATTAAATTCCCCCTAATACATTAAGGACTAGAGTGAATTATTTAAAAAAATTAGTCGATGATATAATAGTTAACATTGACTTTCTTTGAAGGTTGAATATTTCGGCAATTTTATTTAATTAGGGAATTATGTAAATGATTTTTATATTTTGTAACATTAATCATTCAAGGTCTTCGATTTTTTCCATATTATTATTTAAGAATCGTTCGATTACTAAAGGGAATAAAACGTTAACCGGAAAATAATAAAAATTTGGACAAACAAAAGGTCGTTTCGATGGCCTTGTATATTTCATTTAAGGTCAACATCTTGTTACGTTTTTGAAATTTCGTTGAATTACCTCCGATTAGTCATCGGAGCTTTTTTAAAATCAATTTTCACTGAAAAATCCGCTTCTAGAATGTACGGATTGATAAAATTATCGATATCCCCAATAACAATCGAACACTTCCTTTAGATAAGATTACATTTGTGCCTATTGTTTTATTATGCAATTGAAATTAATTTTTGATCGATTATTGTCTTAGATTGCATTAAAAAAATAATTTGATTTGATATAATTACGAATTATTCAAGTACAAGGTGATCTATTGTATTATTTAGAAAATTAAAAATAATAATCAAAGTGAAATGTAAAATTAAACGATTTTTCTAGTAATAATAATAATAATGATGATAATGTAAACGTTAGAATTATTCTAGCAAATAATTAGTGATAGTAATGGGAACTTTCCTCTTGCTTTCTCTTAATAGAAAAAAACAACACCGATCACTAGAAAAAGTAGGTTCTCGAAATTCTAATCACGACCTTATGCAATGATTTCTATTTTATTATTGTTATTATTATCAAAAAATCATTTAATGATTTGGATTATAATTGTTCAATTTAAAATAAAATATCGAATATTCTGTATATTTTTATTATAATCAAATGGGCTGTTAACCTTTAATAAAAAACTGGATTGTTTTCCAATTGAACTATCTGCAAAGCCCTGAACTTTACGAATAAATATTGTTGTTATTTATGCAGTTGCAATATCCCTAACCTATGTCAACATAATCTTAATAATTATATTAAACATATATCTTGTTATTTTTCGATGACATTGGCCGCTTCAAATTTTATATTAATTTATTTTTCATACGATAATTATTCGAAATTATAAATACATTATTTGTATATTTGATAATGATTTGAACTGCGAACTGAAATGGATCGATACGTCTGGCCTCTACCATTTTATTACACTACATCATTATTGTTATAATAATATAATTAATTATAATCGCAAATTCACCCTTATTACTAACAACGAAAGAACGATTACAAGTATATTGAACTACTTATTTTAATTATCTGGTTAATTAACAAAAACAGGATGTTATGAAATTATAATAGAATATTTGATTTTTAACAATGAAATAATATTGGATTACTTTGTTTATTATATTTGTACCGGTTTTTATTCGTTAATATTACCCATGATTACGAAATATTGAGAAATGAACGATTTGGTAAATATCGATTTTTACGTATAATTAATTGAACGGAAAACATTCGATTTTATGCGATTTTCCATTAAAATCGTTAAAATTCGAAAAATATCGTTGCAAATTTTCCAAAATTATTTGTTTATTTATTTGAAACGCAACCAAATCGCGCAAATTTGTCCCTTTCGGTAAATTTCGGCGCAATTCCAATTAAACAAATTAATATCGCACAATACGGATTTAAACGGGGTAATGACAGTGCGAGAATTTCCTGAGCACATGGATCAGATAAAAAAAAATTGAAAAAAAAAATAGAATTATAAAGATGATTTGCACACATATAGACGGTAAATATGTGTGTGTATACACGTATACACAGACAGATATAGAGAGGGCACGAGCAGGTTACGTAACCGACGAAGGTGACCTGTCACTGCTCTGATTGGTGAGTCACAGAGGGTGTTGTCCTCCGGTACTCCCCACTACCCCTGCCCCACCGTGGCGCGACTATTCCAACACGCGCCGCCACTGCCAAACAGAACGTTCTCCTGCTAGTCTCAGTTTTGATCAGAACATTGTACGAGTTGGACGTGTTTTATTTCGCTAAATAAACAACAAGATTCTAATTAAGTGTATTGATAGTTAATTTTATTAATAATAATACTAATAATTAAATATAATAAAGGACAGTTAATTGATTTTAAAAGATTAATATTGGATTTATATATTTGAAAATTGTTTAACATCGACTCATTAGTTGGTGAGTATTTTAACAATTCATCCCTATATTAGATTTGTTTTTATTGGTTCCGGTCGCATGGCTTCAGGTGACAGATACGGTCTAATAATATTCAGCATCATTACTGGCGCCGATCTTAATACAGTTATACTTTTTGAACTATTGACGGGATTCTATAGTGGGAAATATCGCGCCAAATTTATTTTTCATAAATTTTTCTAATAAAAATTACTCATTCATTGACGCAACATTAGGTAATTTGTTTTCCCTCCAATAAATAAAAACCGTATCGTTTAATTATAGTTACAGTTAAAAATATTAACGATTTTTATCATTTATCGTATCCTCATCAACAATAATGGAATTTCTCGAATCTGATGTAATAATGATGTAATTGTAGTGAATTTTCGTGAATCGAGAGATTATTTAGCTTAGTCTCGATCACTAATTTTGTTTGTTTGTTAACTTTTCTAGTAATATCTCGTCTATTTATACGAAAATTAAATGAATTTTCGATGTTTCCATAACGAGAATTCTTAACGAAATTTATTTGTAATGATTTTGCAATTGCGTTATGTAACAGAGGAGATAATGTGTAGAGCTCGGCATTGCAGAGAATTCTTGAACTCGTAGTTCCACTAGCCTAGTTTTCTACAAATGACGGTCGTTAGTATTAGCCGTTTTTTTTTTCTATTTTAAAACAATCCAAATTTAATATTTTGCAATTAAATTCAAATTTGTATATTGATTTAAAATAACAAAATGGAAAAATAACAACGTCGATTGTTATTGATGGAAAATCCGGTGACTATACCCCCTCTTCAACCACATACCTGTTTATCGTCTCTTCCAATCGATTGTCACAATTTTCGCTCTAATTGTTGATTATCATACGTGTATTAGAAACAACAACAAAAAAAAAAATCGTATAAATTTACTGTAACCTTTTAGTTGTCGTTTTTAATTCATTCTAGCGGAACTAAAATCGGGTTGCGTAATGGGATTTTTTTTCAATAAGATTATATACAGAATAATAAAACAAATAGTCTTATCAAAACTAATAAACAAAAGGGGCTAGTGTAGGTGGTTTAACCGAAACGAGCGGCTAAACGTCACGAGTAAACAGTGAAGACTCTAGGAAAAATAATCTTATTTTAATCAGGTCCAAGTCCACGTGTAGACAAAAATAAAACCTAATTGTGTAGATAGAAAAGTTGAAATAATCGTTTAATCGATATTAAAATCGGATTTAATCACTTTAATTCTTCAATAACATTCAATTTATTATAGTGTTATAATACGATAAATAATCGAATTATTGGAAATTAAAATTTTTTAATTAGTCATGTATATTTAGAAAATTTCGTAATAATTTTGTTAGTTGAATAGTTTGGCTGAGTCTCATGGGGGGGCCACGTCATGAAATACACCAATGAGACACAATCAATTGTAATTTCTGGCTTTTAAATATGATTTTTCTCTTGTTAGTAATTTTATGCGTCATATAAATTCATAAATTATCTTTTCGATGTTTAATTGGAAATTTTGGTGACATTTCTCGTAATACTTTTTCATTTAATTGGATATTGTTTTAAAAATTCGCCACGTGATTTTAGTGATCACGTGTAGCCATATCTGACAATTGGGAACAAAATACGATTGTTTGTCGGTTCGTTTTTTTGTCATTTAATGGAGAAATATTGGAAACATTAGAGATATAGTTCACGTGGTTATTATTGATTTGAATTTTGAATATTTCATTGGTGTTGTAATAAATTTTCGTTGCCACATGGCCTGTTTGAATCATTTCCGTTTTGAGATTCTTTATGTTGTTGAGAGGGTTTTTAATAATGAAAAAAAAAATTAGACAATGACCTCTTCAAGGTTTTTTGTGGTTAATTTGTTTCTTTAGAAATAAAATTATTTTATAAATAACCTTGATAATGATTGTACATAGTTTAGTTTTCAAATTTTTGTAAAATGAATTATTTTATTTTATTTTATTTGTTATAGATGTACTGAAGCAGCGTATAATGGTTGCCGAATTTGCGGGCCGCGGTCAAAGTGGATCCCCAGTAAATGGTGAAATTCCACAATTAAATTCAAATATGCCATCAAGTCACGGTAGAGAAATGTTGGCAACATCAACATCACCAGTAGCTGAACAATTTGCAGGAAATTATAATATGACATCAATGAAACATAAAGAATTATTTTCACAAAGAAAACAAAGAGAATTTACACCTGATAATAAAAAGGATGATAGTTATTGGGATAGACGTCGTCGTAATAATGAGGCAGCGAAACGTTCGCGTGAAAAACGACGATTTAATGATATGGTATTGGAACAACGTGTTGTTGAATTAACAAAAGAAAATGCCATTTTAAAGGCACAATTAGAGGCGATCAAGGAAGAGTATGGGATCTGTGGTGAGAATATTGTATGCGTTGAAAAAGTTTTGGCAAATCTACCAACAAATGAACAAGTATTGAGTTTAACAAAACGACAAAAAATAACGCATACACCAAATCCTTTGATATTTACATCGCACAGTCCTATACCGACTTCTGTTATACAACCTGTATTAGGATCACCACCACCACCACAATTACCACATGCACACAATGTATTACATCCACCTGCATCACACCATGAACCACCATATAGAGATCATACCGAATATCATCATCATCATCCGTTTCCATTTCAAAATTACCATCAAAATGTACATTATGAATCGAATGATGCATTAAATCTATCAGCAAGATCTCGTTCAAGGGGACAATCACCGTTTGAAGTATCAAGTAATTCAGGTGATGAAAGTACACCAGTTGCATTAACATCAAATGAAGCAAATAATAGTTTACCATTAAAATTACGCCATAAATCGCATTTAGGTGATAAAGATGCAGCTAGTGCATTATTATCATTACAAAATATAAAACAAGAACCAGGACCTAGAGCTAGTCCATCATGGGATGGTGAAGGTTCTAGTGATGAACGTGATTCTGGTATATCATTAGGTACTGAATGGTCATCACAAGCTGCACAAGCTGCTGCCACATTACAAACACTACAAAAACAAAGTCAACTACAACAATTACAAGATAATAATAATAATAATAACAACAATACTAATAATAATAACAATAATGGTGATAATGAAACTAAACATATGCTACAATCGGAAATTGTACGATTGTCATCAGAAGTTGAACATTTAAAATCGATTATGATACGGAAAGATAAAGAACAACCTTTAAGGCATTAGTCTTGTTAATTGGCAATTATCTTCAATGATTATAACAATTGTGCATTGTGATTTTTCTTTCGATTGGACATATCGGCCCTCCGATTGGGGAGGCTATTTATTCTAGTGTTTTAAGTATTTATTCATTTTATAGTGAGCATTTGGAGGTTATTATTATTATTATCATAATTATAATTGTCTTCTGCTCGCACAATTTTTATTATTATTATTATTAATATCTTACAATTAGAGGATTTGCTTTCTTTGCCGATATATTCCTATGGTTATCTTGATTTTTATTTAAAAATAATCTCTTATTGTATGTTTTTTTAATTATGATTTTGTGCATAATGTTGGCGCTTTATAGACTACTATATTTGTTACGTCAACTGCTGTTTTATTTTAATTTTTTCACCGTAATTGTCATCTCATAGGGAGTTAATTAACGTACCTTTTAATTCATAGCTGGAAATGTGTGATTTTTTGTAGACTATTATAATATAAGAGTAATACAATTATTTATGTATATTATTGTATGTATTTTTGTTACATTAGCTGGATATTTTCCGGCTACGTACCCTTATGTTATCTCATTAATTATATATATTTATATATATCTAATTGTCATGATTATTTAGACGCCGGGCTTTACCTCAAGTACTTTTTTAAATAATAATTAAAAAAAAATTGTAAGTAAACCGTGCACCGATTTCGTCCGGCCACCAGATATTTCATCGATGTCATTAAGAAAATAACTATATTTTCATATTACCGAGCATGTATCCTAACTATGTATTAAATAAATATTTGCATCGTTTTTCAAAAAAAACTGGGTGGTTTTTGTTGTGGAATTGCCGTTACCTTGTCCCGAAACCGTTTAAAACAAAAAAAAAAAAACTTTCAAATACAGTCCTGTGATTGTACATACAGCAAGCCGGCTCGTCGTCTGAATCAAGTTTGTTTATCTGCGATGACGGGGGCCCCGAGTTCCACGCGCTCCGACCATGACCACACTTAACGTTGCGTAATACTTAATTCTAGATTTGAGAGAATCAACATGGCTCCAGCGCGTCATGGGTATTTACGATGTTGGCTGCTTTTTTTATGTTTGTCCCGATACAATAATGTCCCTATTTACAATAATAATAACAATAACAATGATCCTACTAATAATGGCAATGATAATAGCGAAAAGTCACCTCGACTGATCGTATACAGGACAATTTACGACAATTTTCTCATTGCACAAATAATCAAAATTGTCAATTAAACGATCTTTTTTATTATAATTTTTTTCGTGTTAAATTGTGCAATATTAAAAGGCAAAACAAATACATCTATTTAAAATTCTAAAAATAAATGGAACATAAACTGAATTCTCATTATTTTTAAATTAATTTTTCGTTTTAACTTAATCACATAATGGCCAGTTTTCCCCAATTACGCACAACGTATCTATTATGTACAAACTGTTCCGTCTTACGGGACCGCCTCCGCGGGCTAGTTATTTTTAAGATTGTTTACCACGAAACAAATCCATTTATTTTTTTCCGTATTTGACAATAATGCACTTGAATGACTTCCTACGAATATTTCGCATCAATTCCCTTTATTATAAAATAATAAAGGTTAAAAAACATGTTTATCGAAAGCTCGAATTAATAAGGGAATTGCACAAAGCAACCCTAAGTTTTCCGATTATTTGAAAGCAACCCCAATAAACTTCCAATTAGAACACCTTATTTACTCACACGACTAACAAAATCGAAAAATACACCTGTTAAATGATTCAATATGAAAGAAATTAGGATTTTTGGAAATTTATTCCAACTTAACGGACACTTTTCCGATTTACGTAAGACATCCTGCATAATTAGGCAGAAAAAACCGTCTATTTCGTAATTGTGGAAAATGTATAACAATGCCATTAAATTAATTTATTGATAAAAAACGGTATTAACAAACTATTACAATTAACGTTTGAAACGTTTCATCATGTTTGTGAAATTTCCTGGAAATTATTATTTTCATCCGAATTTGTTTAAAATTTATCAACTAATTAAAATCAAAAATATTGAATAACTGGCATTATTATAACAAATTCACCCTTAACATAAATAAATTGTCGAAATTACGTAAACATTATTGTTATCATTTTGATAAATTTCAATTGTTTATTATGGTTTTTATGTCAATGTAAGATCTACTACTGTAAACAATATTACAACAACAAAAAATCGTTCAAAATAAATATTTAAAAGCGATTTGCGTTAAAAATAAATTTCAAGAATTGATATTTAATCAATCATTGTGTATATATCATGACACAATTGCAGAAATTATAAAATTTTCCGTTATTATCATCGTTGTTTAATTTGTGTAAATAATTATTTAGATTTAAATGTCATTAATTTTGTCTTAGAAGGGAGCGAATTTTAGAATTTTCCAGAATAAAATGGACGAATAAGTCGTTGGATGTACGTCATTTTTTTTTTTAATTGATAAAATATTGATAACGCTAATTGAGAGGACGTGACAATGTTCATTGTTCGTCCCCTAAAGGCAGAAACCATCCAAGGATGTTATTGGTTTAAGGTCTATTTTTAAAATCTGAATTTTCTACGTATACAAAAACAGACAAAAGGTATTATTTTCAAATTGTAAAGCGCACAACGTATTCATTTTTATTAAATTATATAAATAGAAAACAATAATATTTACAATATTTTTTATATAAAATGCGTTTAAAAAAATTGCTTTGTTAATAATAATAATATTAATAAAGATTTTTATCTAGTTAGTCTATGATTATAGCCGTTGTTGTCGTTGCATCGTTTTATTTTAATAGAAACATTAAATGTGAAAAACATGATAATTAAACATTAAAATTATTATTAAAAACATAAATATTTTGTCCAATATTGTTGACAATAATTGATGCATATTATATTTATACATATGCAATATAGAAAATAATTAATTTTGATACGTTAATTAAATTGAAATCAACGAATAACAATGATACACAATAAAATTGTAAAGTTTATTGACATTTATCATAATCTTATTAAGGCAATATTGTGCATTAAATCAATAGAATTTCGATTGGATTCGACCTAGCGAAATGTCGATTAGGCAATCACCACAACCACCCCAAAAATCATTGCATCCCCGAGACAATCTATACAAATACAAATTTTCGAGCCCCTGCTTACGAAAAACTACAAAAAACTGTTACTCCAGAAGAAAATTAGTGGAAATTATGTGATGCTGTGCAAATTAGTCATTAATTTTACAAAAGGAAATTACGAAATGGCGCTTATATAAGCCTCAATATAGTGGGATATTTGTATATATACACAGACACCTGACGATTATTAGATTATTTATTTTGTATAAATTAAATACAAAATTCTTATATTTATTGATTTATTAGTAAAAATAAAATTAAATGAATAAACAAGCTTTGACTTTATTAACATTAATACGAGTAGTATTGGTGAGTTTTGTTTAAAATAATAAGCAAAAAATT